>JABUQX010124662.1:2500-11295 GCA_015478945.1 Trachelipus rathkii | reverse complement strand
AGACCGCTCTCGTGAGCAGGACGAGCGACGGCGAGCTGCGCTCGATGACTGTCTTTTCGTTTTAGTCATTTGCAAGATGATAGTTTTAAAATGTTGTTCAAACTTGAGGCAAATAAATCTTCTGGTGTAGATAAACTCTTTTCTAAGCCGAGTGTTTTAAAATTAGGTTATTCTCCTTTCAGCCTTTTTCTCATTGGTTAATTATTTCACTTGAATATTTTAATTTTTCAAATTGAAAATTAAATTGTATATATTGATAGAGAGAGAACGGAATGGAGGAGGTAAGATGAGAGGATGGAGGAGAGAGAGGAGAGAGAGAGATGAGGAGAGGAGAGGAGAAGAGAGGAGAAGAGGAGAAGAGGAAAAGAGGAGAGAGAAAGAGAGAGAGAGGGAGGAGGGGAAGGGGAGAGAGAGAGAGGAGGAGGAGGAGAAGAGGGAAGAGAGGAGGGACAAGAAGCAGGAGGATAGGAGAGGAGGAGGAGAGGGAAAGAGAGAGGGGAACAGAGAGAAGAGGGGAGGAGGAGAGGAGAGAGGGGAGAAGAGAGGGGAGACGAGAGGGAGAGGAGAAGAGGAAAGGGGGAGGAAGGAGGAGAGAGGAGGGAGGGGAGAGATTGGAGGGAGAAGAGAGAGGGAAGGAGGTGACGGTAAGAAGAGGAGCAGACGATGAGACGAGAGATAAGAGGAGAGAAGAGAGATGACGGAGAAGGCGAGGCTGCGAGAGGAGAAGGAGGAAGGGAGGGAGAGAGGAGGAGAGGGAGAGAGAGAGTTTTTAGTAATGAAGAGAGAGAGAGAACGGAAGAATAGAGCGGGAGAGGATGAGAGGAGATGGGACTGAGGGAGGGATTGACGAGAGGAGCTGAGAGGAGGAGAGAGAGAGGAGAAGGAAGAGGGAGAGAGGAGGAGAGAGGGAGAAAGGGAGACCGAGGGAGGAGAGAGCCGGGGGAGGCGACGAGAGAGAGGGACCGAGGAGGAGAGAGAGAAGAGAGAGGAGAGAGAGAGACGGGGGAGAAGAGAGGGAGTGATCGTACTTTTAAGCTTTCGCCGAAGAGAGAGAGAGAGAGATGAGGATGAGGGAATGGTGAGAGAGTGAAGTGGAGAAAGAGGAGGACCAGAGAGAGAGAGAGGAGGACATAGCGAGAGGGAGAGGAGGAGGAGAGGAGAGGGGGAGAGAGAGGGACCGGGGGAGAGGGACAGGGAGAGAGAGAGCGAGCGCGAGCGTAGAGGCTTTGAGGGTTCAGCCTCGTGGAGAGGGCGAGGAAGATGGAGAGAGAGAGGGGAAGTAGGAGGAGGAAAGAGAGACGAGAGGAAGATGGAGAGGGTGGGCGGAGATGTGTGGGGAGATGAGAAAGAGACGAGGAGAGGAAGAGAAGGGGAGAGAGAGGACGGGAAAGAGGGAGAGAGATGTGGAGAGGAGGGAGGGTGGGGATAGGAGACGGAGAGAGAGAAGGGAGGAGAGACGAGAGTGTGAGGGATCGGAGGAGGAGACGAGGGCGAGAGGAGAGAGCGGGAGGGAGGAGAGAGAGAGGAGAGTGAGAGGGAGAAGGTGAGAGAGAGAGGGAGGAGAGGGAGAGGAGAGACGAGGAGAGAGAGGTGAGGACGAAGGAGAGCTGAGACAGCGGGGGATGAGGAAGGGAGAGTAGAGAGAGAGATTGGATGAGAGAGGGGCGGAGAGGAGACTGAGGGAGAGTGTGAGAGAGTGAAGAGGAAAGAGAGAATAGAGAGAGAGGAGGAAGAGCAGAGAGATGAGAGATGAGAGAGAAGGGAGACAGGGAGTGAAGAGGAGAGGAGAGAGGTAAGAGGAGAGGGCGAGAGCATGGAAGAGATAAGACGCAGGACGATGAGGAAGAGAGACGAGAGATGAGGGAGGACGGGAGAAAGGAGAGAGGAGTGATGGGGTGAAGGAGTGGCGGAGAGGAGAAGAAGGCAGAGAGAGAGACGAGAAGAGAGAGAACAGAGAAGGGAGGGGAGAGGACGGAGAGGAGGGAGAGATGAGGAGAACGAGGTAGAGATCGGGAGTGGAGAGGAGAAAGAGAGAGGAGAGAAGAGAGCGGGAGGAGGAGAGAGAGAGCTGGAGACGAGAGAGAGAATAGGCGATAAGGGAGGAGAGCGAGAGGGAGGAGAGGTGAGGATTGATTACCAGAATACGCAATGAGAAGAGAGAGAGAGAGAGAGAGAGAGAGAGAGACGAGAGAGAGAAGAGAGAGAGAGAGAGAAGAGAGAGAGGAGAGGAGAGAGAGAGAAGAGAGAGGAGAGAGAGAGAGATTTAAATAACAGGATGTACAGAAGACGCAAAGATGAAGAAGAGAGAGAGAGAGAGAGAGAGAGCACGAGAGGAGAGAGAGAGAGAATGAAGAGAGAGAGAGAGAGTAAGAGAGAGAGAGAGAGAGAGGAAAGACAAAGTTATACAAAGTTATGCCTAAAACTTTGTTACTTTATAACACTTTGCATGGAACGTGTAAAAGAGGGAAAAGACGAAGAAAATTATAAATATATATATATATAATATATAATATATATATTATATTATATATATATATATATATAAATATATAATATATATATATTATAATTATATATATATTATATTATTAGTATGATATATATATATATATATATATATATATATATATATATATATATTATATATATATATATATATATATATATATATATATATATATATATATATTATATATATATATATATATATATATAATATATAAATATATTATATAATATAATATTATTAATATATATAATACTATATATATATATATATATGTATTAGATTTCAAATATCAGCATATATGGAATTGGAAGCAGATATTTCATTGTCTTTTTTTTTTTCCGATGGGAAACAATAGAATTTTCTGAAGTTTTTCCATACCGTTAATCCACATGTCATAAGAGAATAAAGTACAAATTTACAAGACTTGGCGGTTCTAATGTTTATTTTACCTAACCTATTAAGACTAGTTCTAATCGGACTAATTAATCTTAACAGTGGCTTTCTTTATAAGTAAAGTAATAATAATTGATTCATATATATATATATATATATATATATATATATTATATATATATATATATATAATATATATAGTATAATTATATATAGCATATATATTAATATATATATATATATATATATGCAGTAATAAGGAGTTACCAGAATGTTACATTTCATTTATTAACCTTACAACATCTCATTAACCTTTTCCATCATTTTTTTTTTTTAGACTTGAACCTGGAAACATTATATGAATGGTAATATATGAATCTTATATTTCATTTCAAATTCCTAGAAACATTCAAAAATGGGGCAAACGTATAAGTTGAATAAGGAGCATTTTTGAACGTTTTTGCTGTGTGGGTTATAAAACAATCTATTGTACTGTTCATATATCTAAACACACACATATACACACACATCTCCCGGAGTAACTGACTCCCCCGGAGTAACTGACCTTATCGTTGGTGGGGGAGTTCTCCGCAATATTTGGGCGGAGGGATGGCTTTTCTATCACCATATTTGGGGAAAGGAAGATCATTCGTTCGGGCAGGTGTTGTGGAGCGAACAAGTTACAAAACTGGTTATAACCATGAAAGATGAAACAGATGAAAATAGTTGCCGGGGGATCGGAGACCCCGGTGCCGGCCCCTCTCTACCACAGGAGAGATATGAGGGGGGACGGAGCCTTGTGCGCATCACGCGATCTCTCCTACCAAAAGCGAGGACACAAAATGTCCCGATAAGAGCCCAACCCAGCAGGACTCGACCTCCACAAGATGTGTTGTTTGGCTCGCCTGAGGCTGGCCCCGGTACATCTGAAGAACACCAGAACCGCAGATACTATACCCTTAATAAAAGGGGAGCAGAAAAAACGGACTGGTCAGTGGAGGAAAAACATGAAATTTATTGGTGTTCCTTTTATTCAAGACACAATAAATTCCCCAAGAGGCATTCTTGGAAGAGAATGCGAGAAATGTTATTGAAGCGGGGTAAGATAGATAGGAGCAAAATTGAGAAATTCCCGGACACTAGATTTAACAGCATAGCAACAAATGTAAGGCTAGGTAAGACCCAAATAACAAAAGCTGAAATGGAAATTATTGAAAAGGAAGTTGAAGAATTTTTAGAACATGAAAATGAAGAAAAAGATCAGAATGAAATTCAGGGTGAGAGATGGAGCTGGAACTTTGAAGCAAACGAGTACCTTATGGAAAGCTACTACATTGGCGAATTCATTCCACTTAAGAAAGCAAAGAGTGAATTCTGGAAGTACGTGGTTGAAAATGCAGAAATAAGTGCAAATGATTTTATGGAATATAGATTTCAAAAAAAGTTCAAAAATGTTGAGAGAAAGGCAATGATGAAACAGAAACATTGTATACTCAATTATATTAAAGAAAGGAAAGGAGGTGGTGTTAGAAAGATGAAAGCGACATTGCCAACAGCGGAGGATTTAGAAAATATTAAAGAAAGGGCTTTAAGAATTATGGAGAATGAATTAGAAATGAATACAGAACTAGTTCAAGAAATAAAAAGTACCAAAGCAAAATTATATAAAAGAACAAAGCTAGTTCAAGGGAAAAGGGATGCACAGGTGAGGGAGGGCTTGAGATCACAATGTGAAAGAGATAATGAGAACTCCCATAGAGTGCAAACATCGAGTGAAGATGAAACAGATGAACAAGAATACAGGATAGAATTGAGTACGGAGGTGAAGGAAAAAAAAGAGGAAGTAAGAGTAAAGAGGCATAAGAGAATAAAACAAATGAAGATGCAAAAAAAAACTGCAATTGGATGATGAGGAAAACTTACTCAATGGAAGAGAAATGGATCACACTCGATTACAATCAACGAGTGAGGAAGAATTAGAGATAGACATTGAACATGGTACCTCACCATTGGTAGAAGCGGAACAGTCAACAGATAATAATGACGAAACAGATAGAGAGTCAGACTATGAGATGAACTTGAGCTGGTATCAGGAACATGACAGAGATTTGAATGAAAGAACCATTAATGATGTACAACCACCAAATGGTGACAATAGAGAAGAAAATGCAATTGATGAACAATTGTTGAACAAAATAGCTAACTACCGTGAAGAGGATAGGGTGCAGGGTATTGAAAAGCGAGAACAAGTAAGAAAGATTAAAAACTGGTTTATGCTGAACAAAGTTACTGCAAGTGCAAATAGAGTACTGCCACGCCTGATACCACCAAATTGCAGTCTGACAGAGCTGAACAGACTTTATTATGCTACATCAAGAGCAGTAGCAGAAACAATGGGAGTTGATACTGTTAAAGATAAGAAAAATAATCCAAATATAGGAAGGAAGAATATGATGCCACCATGGAAGATTAGACTTACGAATGAAATAAATACTCTTCGAAAAGAAATTGGAATGCTCACAATGTTACAGAATGGAGAAATAATAGTTGAAGCAACAAAGAGAAAAGCACAAAATTTAGTAAATAGAGAAAGAATTAGAATCGGAGATAAATTAACACACGCTCTTGTAAGAAGAAAATTATCTTTAACAGCAAAAGGAAAGAGATTAAAAAGGTACGAAATGCGCGAAAAAGAAAAAAAAGAAAACAAACTGTTCAAAGAAGATCAAGGTAAATTTTATAGAGAATTACGAAATACCAAGATAACAGTTGCTGATGCACCCAAGGCAGAGGAGGTCGAAGGACTTTGGAAAAATATATATGAGAACAATGTGTCGCATAATGTAGATACTGAATGGTTGAGAAATATTAAAAATAACCCAGAAATAACATCTATTAGAAATATGGACTCTCAGAAAATTAGTATTAAAGAAGTAAAGGATGTAATCAAGAAGACTAATAATTGGAAGGCACCTGGAATGGACAAGGTTCAGAACATATGGCTAAAAAAACTAACATCATTAATCAAGCCCCTAATGGAATGCTTAAATTACATAATGGATGGAAGAGTAGACATACCGCACTGGTTCATAACAGGTGAAGCAACCCTTATTCCAAAAAATGAAGAAACCAAAGATCCTAGCAAGTATAGACCTATAACATGCCTTCCCACAACGTACAAAGTATTAACAGGAGTTCTGACCTAAAGGTTATACAAACATGTAGAAAGGAACAACATCATTAGTGAAGAGCAAAAGGGATGTAGTAGACATACCTATGGTACAAAAGAACAACTACTGATAAATAAAATGATAATTGAAAATAGCTGGAAAGGGCAAAAAAATCTATGCATGACGTGGATAGATTACAGGAAAGCTTATGATAGTGTACCCCATTCGTGGCTGAAGGAAATAATGAGCATCTACAAAGTAGATGGGAAAATAAAAAGATTCATGGAAAGGGTAATGGAAATGTGGAAAATTAATTTAAAGCTACCACACGAGAAAGGAATTATGAAAATAAAAAATGTAAAAGTGAAAAGAGGGATTTTTCAAGGAGACTCCATGTCCCCCCTGTTATTTGTATTAGCCCTCAACCCCTTAAGTAACCTGATCAACAACTTAGAGAACGGGTACAGAATAAATAAAAGAACAGAGAAGAAAGAAAAGAGAATCTCTCATCTCTTCTACATGGACGATTTAAAGTTGTATGCGCCAAGTAGAGGAGAGGCAGAGAGACAGATAAAGGTGGTCAGTGATTTTTCATCGGATATTAGAATGGATTTTGGATTGGAAAAGTGTGCGTTCATAGTTATGAACAAAGGTAGAAAGATACATGCTGAAAACATCATGGTAAATAACATGGAAATCAAAGAACTGGAACAGGAAGGAACTTACAAATACCTAGGAGTAGAGGAGTCAGACAGGATTGAAAACGCAATTATGAAAGAGAGAATTAAAAAGGAATACATCTCAAGAGTGAAGAAAATATTAAAAACTGAATTAAAACCAAAAAACAAAATAGAGGCAATTAAGGTATTGGCAATGCCAGTAATGAGATATAGTTTTGGAATTATAGACTGGTACCAGCATGAAATAAATACTCTAGACACAACAACAAGGAAACTCCTCCATGCACACAAAATAATCTACAAAAACCAGTGCACAGCCCGTATATACATCCCGAGAAATGAAGGAGGTATGGGAATGCCACATATAGATAGAACCCACAAAAATGAAATAGTAGGATTAGCAGAATATATAGAAGGAAAAGGAACCAAATTCATTGGCTGGTTAAAAGAACATGAAGATTGCAAGGCTGGAACAACTTCAATAACAAAAAAGGCAAATGACTACCTCCATGAATTTAACATCGATATCAGAACACAGAATGGATGGAATGAGAAAAACCTCAAAGAAAGAACTAAAATCTTAAAGGAATCTTATAAAGTAGCAAGAAAGAAAGCCGATAATGTAGAATGGGAAGAACATAGACACGCCCAACACTTTAAAAAAGAAGTATTGAACAAGGCCTTTATCAACAAAGAAAAATCGATAGAAACAATTGCGAGGGGATTTTTAAAAATAAATGATGAGAGAACGCTGATTACAGCTCAGGATTGGTGCTTAAGAACCAATTGGTTCAAAAAGCACATCGAAGGAGTCGATTGCTCTGATAGATGTAGGATGTGTAAAAAAGACGCGGAGACTGTGCCCCACATATTATCCGGATGTAAGACTATGCTACGTATGGGAATATATACAGAAAGACATAATACCATATGCAAGCTCATTCACTACAGACTATGCAAACTATATAATATTGATACTCCTAATAATCATTGGAATTACAAACCTCCAGCAATAGTAGATAATGACCATATCCAAATTCTGTATGATTTTGGCATACCCACCGACATATTTGTACAAAGTAATAGACCGGATATTGTATTAGTCAATAAAACAACAAGAACATGTCAACTAATAGAGGTAGGTGTCCCATACGATGAAAATTTGGCCCTCTACGAAAGGGAGAAAGAAATTAAATATCAAAGACTACGATATGCCATCAGAAGGATGTGGGAGATGGAGGAGGTGGAGGTGGTGCCAGTGGTAGTGGGGTCCCTTGGAGCGATTAAAACCTCTCTAGTAACCTATCTACAAAAGATCCCTGCTAAAATTGGAACCGAGGAGATAGCTATAGAAGCAATTAAAGGAAGCCTAGGAATAATCAGGCTAGTCTTGGGGAGTTGAGTGAGCGGTGCTATGCCTTAACCCAAGGTTTGGGGACGGTGTAGCACCGAGAGTACCCACAAAAGAGGTGATAAAAAAAAAAAAAACAAAAAAAAAAACAAAAAAAAAAAAAAAAAAAAAAAAAAAAAAATATATATACTATATATATTGTATATATAAATATATATAATATATATATATATATATATATATATATATATATATATATATATATATATATATATATATATAATATATAGATAATATTTATTTAGATAACGACGAATAATATATATATATTTATATAGTATATTATATATACATATTATAACAAAAAAAAAAAAAATAAAAAAAAAAAAAAAAAAAAATAAAATATATTATTTATATAATAAATATTATATTTATATATATATATAATATATATATATACTATATATAATATATATTATATATATATATTATATATATATATATATATATCATATTATATATATATCATATATATATATATATAATATATATATAATATATATTATATATATATTATATATATATATATATATATCATTATATTATATATATTATATATATAATATATATTATATATATATATATATATATATTATATATATATAATATATATATATATAATATATATTATA
>JABUQX010124661.1:37500-40846 GCA_015478945.1 Trachelipus rathkii | reverse complement strand
GAAGCTCGATTCCGAATCCGGATTCGAATCCGAGTCTATTTTTTGTTTTCTACAGGATGTCAAAAAAATCATCAAAAATAATAAAAAAATAAACGCAAACATAGAATAAAATTTCATCACCATTTAGGAGCCAATCACAGGAGTGCTTTAAGAGCCAATCAAGATGCATATTTCTATTATTATTGGCTAATCATAACGCCCATGGAGAAAATAGTACTCCTGAAAAGCATACGGGGGGAATGATGCATATGAAGAGAATAAAAAACAAATTTTATTTTATTTTACACAAAAGTGGGATGTTGAAGTCACTTGTAAAAAGGAGAATTAATTAAAATACGTATGCTGAATTTAAGCGATTTTAATAAATTATTAAAAAGGGAAGCTTAAGAAATAAAATTTAATTTTATAGCAGTTAAAACTTATGTTCTTTATTTAAGATATAAATAATATATATTATATATATATATATATATATATATTATATATATATATATAATATATTATATAGTTATATATATATATATATATATATATATGATATATATAGTATTATATATATATATATACTATATATAAATATATGGTCAGTTCTCTAGAAGAGCCACAATCCATATCTCAAAAATACAATTAGCTCCGGGAAAAGAATACACTTTACATTATTTGGAATGCTGTTTTAAAATTAGATTGATAATGTTCTGGATTAATCAATTTCTAATCTTGTTTTCTTCTACCTTGTTAATTCGAGTTCTAAAATTTTAAGTCAAGGAAAACTGTAAAAAAAAAAATATTCTTTTTTGTTAATTTAATTATAGTAATAGGAAATAATTATTAGTAATATGAGGAAACAAAAAAAGCCTACCTATTTAGAGACCTTTAACGGGGATGCGTTAAAATAAATAGGCTTTCTAGTTATAGTTAATTTTTTTTTAACTAAAGAAGACCCCAAGGGTATACCGCACCGATGGCAGGAGTCCGGGTTTTCTCGCCTTCCGGGAAACTACGGTGTAGGACTATTTCCCCCCTCCGCGGAGGGTCTCCGGAACCCCCGCCTATTTTGGTATATTGGGTTGTCGCGGGGGGGTTCCTCCGCCCCCTTCCCCTACGGGGTATGGAAAACGTCCCCCTGTGTCCCCGTCGGCACTTCGAGCCCCACTAAGAAAATGTATATGTAATACTTTACAAATAATATATAATTATATAATATATATATTATATATATATATATATATATATATATAATATATATATATATATTCGGTCCCCCGCCGCGTTCTACTCCCTTACAAAAAAGAAAAAAGCAATTTTAAAATTTTTTTTTTTTACAATTATCTGAACTTAAAATTTAAGAAAGATTACCAAAAATTTATTCCGGGTTTTACCCTGTAGATATTTCATCACTCGATTGGATGCTGTTTAGTTCTGAGACCCATCTTCATCACCACGAACTAACCAGGATTCCAAAAAATGTATTTCCTTTCCCTGTAGCTATTGTTTAGTTTTTGGGAGATAGGATTGCTGCTCTCTTATAGAGGCTTGCCTAATATCATATATATAATATATATATATATATATATATATATTAATTATATATATATATATATATATAATATATAATATATATATATATATATATATATATATATATATATATATTATTATATATATTATATATATATATATAATATATATATATATATATTTACAGTGGGGTATATGAATAAAGATGAATAGTTTAGAAAATAGGATGAAAAAGAAGGTGAGTTGGGATGGAGAAGTAGCCGAGAGAAAGAGAATATAGCTAGAGGCTCGGCGAGAGTCTGAAGAGTGTGGAAAAGGATCTGGAAAAGGAAACCCACTGCCCGGAAAAATCGAAACGCAGTTTGGAAGAAGATGTGACAGGGCGTAAGAAAAAGCTTTTGGTTTTTAAAATATAGCTTTAAAATTACAGGAAAAAAGCTTCGACCACCAATGGCACGAGCTATAAAGGGCGAAAACGAGAGTCCTAATAGTAAACGCAAAGGGAGATGACGAGGAGATGGAAGGAGATCTTCTGAGTAATTTGTGCAATGAAGGGCGTTTTGCGGAGGAGCAGATTACCGAGATAACTGATTTGTGGAGATGGGAGGAGAGGCAGGAAGTGGTGATCACGGAGGAGGAGACAATGGTGGTCGTTGAAGGTATTGAAGAACGCTAAAGGCGGCGGGAGAAAGATGGAATTACGTTGCAGGAGATGCCTGAAGGAAATGAGTGAAACATGACCAAGACGGATGTTAAATACTGATGAACAGTGCTGCAGAATTTGTTGGTACCTGATGAATGGAGTAGGGCAACAATCTGCCCCATATATAAATAAGGAGACAAAACAGAATGTGGAAATTATAGAGGGATTGCATTAATTGTGCGCACCCTGGGAAGATCTATCAAATGATATTAGAGAGAAGGCTAAGAGAGGTGGTGGAACACAAGCTAGAAGAGTGGCAGCATGGTTTCATGTTTCAAACCGGGGGAGAATTCGGACTATTAGATGTTGGTGATTCGCTTTGAAAATGATAAGTGAAAAAGGAATTGAGAATTTAAAGAAGACATGTGCACTATGCAGCTTTCGTAGACCTAGAAAAGGCTTTTGATTGAGATTGCCAAGGGAGTTATTGTGGAGGGAACTGGAAGAAGAATAGAATATGGAATACCTGAGAAATTGCTAAAAGCAAGCAGTAAAAAGCACTTATGTAGACAGCAAATGCAGAGTAGAGATTAAAGACTATTTCCGGTGAGCTAGAATGGTAAATGTCACAACTTAGAGTGAGAAGCAAGGGAGAGCGTGCTCTCCAATCTGGGCCTTCATTTTACATAACAATGACAGTTGCGGGAGATCAGGTGGGGGAACAGAGGTGGAGAAATGAGATATGTTTGGGATACGTGGATCGACTTGCGTGTTGTATTGCCACCAAAAACTTAAGAGAGACTGCCAGAAAGAATTTTTTCTGAGAGGTTTGCGGACGAAAAGAGTTGGAGGATAGGGTATGAGGATAAACCGAGGGGAAAGACACCGGTGATGTTGATTGAGGTGGTAGGAGATGTCTGGGATGTCCTCGGAGGGGACGTTTGAGTCTAGAAGGGCTGGAGACAAACTTACCAGTTTAAAATATTTGGGGGTGCACTATGGTGAGGAAAACGACATAATGCTTTAATGAAACAAGAGAGAATTGGAAATTTAATGGGCACTTAGTTAGCAATGTTGTTTCCCAATTGTTAAGAAAGAGAATTTCGAGACGAGGTCAAGATGCGTGAGTTGACACAAGTACACTGAGGCCAATACTGACGTACGGACATGAAGCTTGGGGCTCTT
>JABUQX010124661.1:15000-27500 GCA_015478945.1 Trachelipus rathkii | reverse complement strand
AACAAAGATATGCAATTACATCAATAACAAAACGTTTAAAAGCATAGAATGACGACAATAGCATAACAGAAAAAATATTCAAATACGTTAATAACAGAGCAGAAAATAATGACGTAAATGTATAACAAGAAAATATACAATAATTTCAATTGGAAAACAGAAAAGAAATAAAATAACTTCAATGACAGAACAAAAAAGACTTACAATGTTCTCAGTGTCATCAGAAAAAATGACAGTCCATGAAACGTATAAAATAGCGTAAATGACAGAAAGAACTGAAAAGATGAACAATGACGTCAATGACTGAAAAGAAAAGATATGTACAGTAACGTCAATGACAGAACTGAAAAGATATACAATGACGTCAATGACATAGCTGAAAAGATGTGCAATGACGTCAGTGACAGCAGAAAAGGCATATATAAAAACGTCAATGGCAAAATTGAAAAGATATATAATGACAACCCAGAAAAGACATATACAATGATGTCAATGACAGAATAGAAGAGATATGAATAATTACATCAATGACAAAGATCCTTGAAAAGATATACAAATTGGACCCGTCCCCAATGACAGCGGCCCAAAAACCGTTATGGATTGTCTAAATAACATGAAATAATTATTAATAAAAACTGAGATATACCCCAATTGAATATCCCCAATACAGAACAGAAAAAAATAATGGGCCAAACATCTATTTCATTGTTTCTTTATTCAGACTTTACAATTTTTTTGCAAATATTTTAAAAAGACGCTTCCTCTTCCAAATGTATTCCCATGGTCCTTTGAATCGATATTTATTATATAAATATATATACTATATAATATATATACACTTATATACTATATATATATATATATTATTATATAAGATATTATATAATACTATATATATATTATAATAATATAATATAATAATATATTATAATATATATAATAAAAATATTTATAAATAATAAATAATAAACAAATAAATATTTTTTTTTTAAATCAACAAAATTCATTCCAAAAACCAAAATTGTCTAAATATATTGTAATCGATCTCAGATAAATGGAAGTGAATGCTTTAGCAACTAAGTAATCCCAATTTTTTCAAGGGGATCGGGGGGAAAAACCCCGGAAAATCGACAAAAATAATTATTTGCAAGAGTTGGGTCTCGCTTCTTAAAGTTTTTTCACGAGTCATGTAAAGATGTACTCGAGAAAATCTCGTAACGACTCCATGAATTATTCCGCATTGGAGGAAGATATGTTTAAGAAATGCATCGTGATAGAATGTGGATTTTCTCATGATCCGCTTTTACCAGAGATGAATAAAAATAGAGCCAAAATTAATATAGAGGAGGAGGGTCAAGAAAAAATCAAACTAATCGGATTGAAAACGGGAGCGGCACCTTTGATCTCCACAGAGTTTCACACCTTTGATTCTGCGAACCTAGACTAATCCTTAGGGAACCAGAATTGCAACTTGGAATGTTCGAGATGATGCAATTTCAAGAAACACGGAAGACATACAAGAATACCCTCATTTTCAACGAACTAAATAGAGTTAAGGGAGTCTGGCAACCATAGATGAAGGTGAGTGTCTGTGCATTTTGGGAAGAAATATCAGTGACGTCTCTGGATGGAAAAATCTGGAACAAAGATTAAATAATATAGAAAATGGTTTCAAGAAAAGAGGAATGCACAGATTCTTACATTCAGTATGCAATGAGAAAAAAAGGATTCCGATAAAAATTTGTGGAAAAAAGAATCCGAAAGAGATAAAGATGAAAAGAGTCTCGAAGAAAAGAGATAATAGAAATGTGAATATAAAATGCTTTTGACAGCGAAGGCATCCGAGTACGAGGAAGGACTAAATAGCATGAGCAAAGGATCACAAAGTAGAGAAGCTTCGGATGTCGGCTAAGAGGAGGAGCTCAAGAAATACGTCATATCAGAATCTCGAATAGAAGGGCAAAACCATTTCGATTCTACCAAGGAACCAAAAAAAATTGCTTTAGAAGAGAGAGAGAGAGAGAAGTGAAGAAGAGAGAGAAGAGGATTCGAAGAGAAGAATAGAGAGGAGAGAAGAGAGAGAAGAGAGAGAGAGAGAGAGAGAGAGAATATTACTGAAGAAAGCTGAAAACTTCAATAAGTTTGAAGACAAAAATGATAATCACGTAACTTCCGACAATTATGAAGAAAAAAAAAACACTCAAAACTCCCAGTAAATGATGATCACGAATCAGAAGTCATTTTAATTAAAAACAAAATGAAAATTCCAAAGAAAAAAGTAAAAGAACACAACAAGTTAGTCAAAGAAGCTTACGGGAAACCAATGTTGATTGAGTATACCCGTATTGCAGAAATGGATACGGTGAAACAGGTGTAACAGGATGTCACAAATAGGGAATTGCTGGGCCAGAAATATGATCAATCCCGCCGATAAAGGAACATCTGTGAAATGCTGATGTTATCCCTTAGAGATTCAATTAATAAAGAATTGATTAATTATTACTGAAGTTACAGAAGACGAAATAAGGAAGTCGTCAGAGGGAGAATGAAAAGCAGAAGAATATGAAATAAAACAAGTTGGTGGGAAAATTCTTAAAATTGCAACGCGAGATTAAAAACAGAATTTTCTCACGATTTCTCGATGATGCTGAGACCAAGAAGTGGATTCAGAATTTAAAATCGACATGATTAGTGTTCGAAATCATTATCAAAAAGAGCTATTACTATTTTAACATGTAAATTTGGCACACCATTTACGAAACTTTCAATGGAAAAAATCTCTGGACTTGGAGAGAATCAATACTACAATACAAGTATAGAATAAAAAGCCTGAATTAATCGATTGTCATCGGAAAGGGTACGAACGATCTACCTCAGCAGAAATATACTATTCACACGAAATCTAGTTTGAAAAATATAAATACGAGAATGCACTTTGGAAAACATTTTCACTTGTATATTATAACAATGAAATTAATCTTTGTTTAGTTCTATCATATGAACAAAATAGTATAAAGGCGAATTTATTATTACACAATGTTACAAAAAAAAAATTGTTTTTGTTTCTTCTGATTTTTTTATTTTTTGTTATTCAGGTTTTTATGCAGATTCCAAATATGTTTTTAGTTTTTCTCTAGCATCGACCGTTTTTGTGTTACGACGGCATGAAGTAATTATTGGGATCTTCTCATTTTGTAGGGTGGTTACCGGCATGGCGCTGTGTAAAAGTCAGTTGCCATTAATGTTTTATGGAGATTTCATGCTTAAAAACCGATATATATATATATATATATATATATATATATATATATATATATATATATATATATATATATATATATATATATATATATATATATATATATATATAAAACACATATATATATACTGCTATATATATATATATAAAATTACAAGTAATAGACGAAAAAGAGTGTAAAAAGCACGATTTGGCAGATTCATTTTTTGTTATATTAGTAGGATATTATGTTAGTTCTAAGCAACATTTCCACCAAAATTGTGAAGGGAGCCAAGTATTGGATAGCGTACAGGCTCTACTTTGGTATGCCTGTTGGTGACTAAGATAAGCACTGGACACCTCATTATATGTTGAAGTTGTAAAACAACCCTAGAAGGATGGCTAAGAGGAACAAGAAAAGCAATGCCTTTGGCTATTCCCAGAATATGGCGAGAGCCAACGAAACACTATGATGACTGCTACTTCTGCATGGTGGATATTACAAAATATGGAAAAGGTAAAGGAAGGCAATCTCTTCCATACCCAGATATTCCCTCATCCAGAGCCCCAATTCTTCATAATGAAAACTACCCTATACCTTCACCACCCCTTCTGTAAGTAAAATTGTTTTATGATAAATCCATGACATATATAAAAGAAGAAACGTATGTTCATACAAATATATGCAGTAGCTTCTTATATATATATATATATATATATATATATATATATATCTATATAATATATGTATGTAGCATATGTATAATATTAGCAATATGTATATAACATAGCATAACTCCTAGCATAGTATGTAACTTCCTTAACATATATATATATGTTTGTATATATAATAATATATGTATATATATATGTATATATATATATATATATATATATATAATAACTTATATATATATAACTTATATATATATATATATATATATATATATATATAGATATATATATATATATATATATAACTAATAATATATATATATAATATATATATATATATATATATATATATATATATATATATATATATATATATATATATATATATATATATATATATATATATATATATATATAGCAGGTTTTTCTCTTTTCTTTTCTGGAAGATGATAAGCTCATTGAAACATGCTTAAATATTCTTAAATCCTTGAAATTGAAGGAAAAGACGAGCATAACTGAAAATGATGCCAGGTGTGCATTCCGTAATGGGGTTCAGGGATTTTTAGGAAATTGTAAAGATCAAAATTACAAAACAGCTGATAAAAATGCTCATTGATTGTTATAAAAAATGGGGTTCCGTATGACAAAAGGTGCGTTATTTAAACTGCATTGCACCTTTTTTTCAGGAAGGAGAATTTAAGGGGGGATGTAAAAGGGAAGAACCATGGTGAAAAGATTTACCAGGATAATTCAGACAATGGAAAGGTATTACCAAAGGACATTAGGATGGTGCCATGATGGGTGATGATATGTGGTTTTTGATAAGAGAAACCAAATCGACTCACAAGAGAAAAGCACGATTCACAAAGCACTTTTAAATGCAAAGTAATCATGTTTTTGGCATATTAAGGCATTGACTTATATTTTGGGGATATTAGAATGAATCTTATCAAGTAAAAAGTCTTTTTTAAGTTTCTGTTCGTAAATTTAAACCTTCGAATAAAAAAATTGTAATAAGTACCTATATACAGTGTAAGCTCATTAACAAACCTTAAAAATGCCAAAACATAAATATTGCAATAACTCTCAAAGTATCGATGATAGGAAAAAATGAAGGTCATTTCTTTGTTCAGCGTCAACAAATATATAAGATTCAATAAAAAAATAAAAAGAAATTTTTTGTGTTACATAGTGTTATTATTGTAAGCTTTTTTACAGAAGAATATCGTCTAATTCTTTTGGTGTTTCGCAATTTTTATTAATTTATTATAAACCTTTTAAATATATATATATATATATATATATATATATATATATATATATATACTATATATATATATATATATATATATATATATGCTATATATAGATATATACTTAACTATATATATATATATATATATATATATATATATATATAGTTAGTTAGTGGGACAGGTTATTTTGTATTTACTTTATTAGTACTATATCAATGCAATGAGCGCAAGGTGTGCTTAATTTTTATTTTGAAATATATTAGCTCATATAAATTTAACACTGACTTGTTCATACTACATATTTCTCATTCTTATTACATCTCTCTCTCTCTCTCTCTCTCTCTCTCTCTCTCTCTCTCTCTCTCTCTCTCTCCTAAGGTAAAATATTTGGTTATTTGTGTAAGAAAAGAAATTAAAAAACATGAAAGCAAAAAAAAGAGAAAAAAAAGGGAGAGAGAGAAAAAGAATGAAAAGGAGAGAAAAAAAAAGAGAGAGAGAGAGAGAGAGAGAGAGAGAGAGAGAGAGAGAGAGAGAGAGAGAGAGAGAGAGAGAGAGAGAAACTATTTAATATTAAAATCAGACGAGTATAAAGTGCAAGTAAGAACAGCATTTTTAATTGCTTCAATTAACATTGTTGTTGTTGTTGTTGTTGTTGTTGTTGTTGTTGTTGTTGTTGTTGTTGTTGTTGTTTTGCATTTATAATACTTTGTCGCTCAAATTAAACATGGCGGATTTTTATAGTAAAGCATTCGAAATGGTTAATTACGTAATTTGAACCCTCAAATAAATTATATATATATATATATATATATATGCCATATATATATATATATATACCATATATATATTCACTATTATACTACTACTATATATATATATATGCATATCCCTGCCTCTCTCATATATGCACCATATATATATATATGTCATCTCTCAGGTAGGGTCTTCGCCACCAGTTGAATAACATCTAATTTACCCTCTATATGAAACTTGTAACAAGGCATCTAGGGAAACTATTTTTTTCCGGCATAATGGGTTTCCGATGCTAGTCAGAGGTTGTACAATCTCAGGTAGGGTTCCACTCTTTCAGTGGAACTAGCATCTTCTTCCATTTGACCTCAAAAACTCGTTCTCAAGGCTCTCCCAGAAGATCGTGTTTCTAGGTGCATAAGATTCCAATGTGGTCCAGGAGTTCTACAAGCAGAAAATAAAGGGCCGGGTTGCTAGTCCTGTCGCCCTAGAACTGTGTGTAGAAAATCCGCGCCTCATATATATATATATATATATATATATATATACATATATATACTATATATATTTATATCATACACTATATATATATAATCGAAATGAGGGGTTCCCACGCTTAATAGCAAGCGAAGAGGTCTCTCCTCGTATGATCCGATGTGTAGCTATATCGAAACTCATATATATATACATATATATATATATATATATATATATATATATATAACTATACAATATATATATATGTATCAGTATATATGCTGCTGCTGCATATATCATAATAACACCATAATATATATACCATATATGCTATAATAACAACCATATATATGCATTTTATATATATATATATATATATATATATATATATATATATATATATATAACCAACAATAATAATAACCAATAATATGTATATACTGCTAACATATAACTCAATAACTGCTGCTATATATCTGCTCTTATCTTAACTGCTATGCTAACTCTTTCTCATGCTATACTCATATATCACGCTCGCATGTAGAGCTACAGTGATTAAAAAATTCACGAAATATAAAAAGAAACACTACAAAGGAAATTTTGTTGCTCCTCAAAATTCACAAAACAATGCAATTATATTTTGTTTCAAATAAATTCAAAAATGGGCGAAGACTTCCATACGAAAAGTTGTCAATGGGATTTTGATGGAAAAAGCACTAAACAGGGTGTATAGTACACAGATTTTTTTTTTTTGTAAAACAGCAATTTTACCAAATTACAGTACTTTTGCTAAAACTAGTGCTATTGTAAGTGGGGATGTATTAATGCATAGTATATTTTTCTGAGAATGGAAATAGGTACAATATTTTTAATTTGTGTGCTTTATGAAAATGTATCTCGACAGTCTGCTAATTAGGTTGTTGACATGTTCTTTGTGTCGTTTTCATCGATTGGCTATTCCCAATGGCTTTTGGGGTTGCTACAGCCTATGCGGTTCTGCATTGGTAATTTTATATTTAAATCATTAATTGAAATTTGTGCTGAAATATGGTTGTTTTTATTTAATTTAGAGACAACAGCTAGCATCTATCCATTTCATTAATTTTGTTAATGTGTCTACTGCTTTACGTGATAGAGACTCTGCATTTTTGTCATTTATTAAAGATGAAGACCATATCTGTAGCATAATGAAGATGAAAAATCTTCAGAGTTCAGAATTTAGATCATTAGTATGAAGTAAAAAAAGAAGCGATTCAATTGAACCCTAAGAGGTATAATTGATGAATTTGAAATGTGATTGAATTCGTTTCATTGATTTTAATTAACGTAATTAAGTCTCTCTTTAAGTAACTTTAAACCATTATAGGTTTATCCCTTTAAAGCCCCATATTGTTCATTTTACTAATAAGTATGTGATTATTATATTAAGCTTTTTGTGAAATCTAATAATAATAGCAGGAGGAGTCTTTATTTTCAATATTGTAAATTTTCGGTTGTATTAGGTGCATCAAGTTGGAACCTTTCTAAATCCAAATTGTGAATCGCTGAGAATATTGTTGGAATTAAAATATATTGTTAACTGATTGAATATTATCTTCTCAAATATTTTGCTAATCGTATTTGTAATAGCTATTGGTCTGTAATTTTTTGCTAGGGAAGGGTCTTCTTTTTTAGGTATTGGGATCACTTTTGCTGTCTTGAAAATATTTGGAAAAATTCCTGTCAAAAATGATTCATTGAACAAGTGTTTTAGAGGTGTGGCTATTATGTCAGTAGCGAGTTTGAGGATGTGGTTGGGGATAGAATGAACATCACATTTTTTGTTTTTTAGTCCGGCGATTACCTTCTTTACCTCAGAGTCTGTGATGTGAACAAAGGAAAAATGAGACTCGTATACTGGAAGAAAAGTTTCAAATGAAGTTTGACTAGGGGGTTTGTCTCTCAAGATTTGCTTACCGACGTTTACAAAGTATTCGTTTAGTCCGTCTGCGATCTCCTTTTGGTTGGTTGTTAATTGACTATTTATATTTAGTTCTTTTATAAATTGTGTGTTTGTTTTATTTTTGTTGATCAAATTGTTGATTACACTCCAAGTAGCCTTCGAGTCTTTGTAGCACTCCTGAAATTTGCTTGAGTAGTGTTTTCTCTTTGCTTTCTTAAGAACTGCCTTTAAATGTTTATCATATGTGTTATACACTTGGAATGGTATAATTTTGTTTTTATAGTTTCGGTAAAGTTTGTGTTTTTGGTTGATAGAGTTTAGCAAAGCTGGTGTTAGCCATGGGTTTTGAACTCTTTTAACGCCAAGTTTTTTTCGTTTTAATGGGGAATGAATCGTCATAGCATTTGTTTGGTATACGAAAGTGTTGAATTTTTCGTTGACGTCAATGTTCTCACATGTGTGTAAATCGATGTTCTACCTGTGTAATGAAAAGTCAATTTATTTATGTGTTGAGAGATGGTTTAGTGAATAATCTTTCCCATCTAGCCTATAATGCATTAAGGCTTGATTTTAGCGGACTGGATTGCATGGCAAATTCTGCGAGACATGGAAAATGATCGGACATATCAGTCTTTATTACGAAGGTCTTAACGTTCCAATTAAGGTTCCCCCAGATATGATCTATTAAGGATGGACATCTATTGTCGACGGTAATGAATGTATTGAATGTAATATATTTAGAATTCTACTAAGGAGATACCTCTAAAACTTGTCTAATAAACCTAGAACAATAAAACTAGGACATGTGATGCAAAATAAAAGTAAGATTTTTAAAAATATGTTTCTTTTGGTAACTGATATCTCATTGTATTAAAGGAAATCTACAGTTTTAATATTAAGCCTGAATTTAAAAATTTTAAAATTCTTTAAAAGTTATTTCATATACTAGCCTAAATTGTGATAGGTCTCGAAATTAGGACATGAAACTTGTACAAAAAGAAAATTAATTTTTAAAAACATGTTCCTTAGTTGTAACTGTCTAAGTAACTACGAAAGCCTACTTTTTAATATTAAGCCTGATGTAAAAATTTAATAATTATCATAGAATATCAAAAATACGCTGAGTAACTTGGGTACAAGTAAAAGAGTTAATTATATATATATATATATATATGTATATATATATATATAAATAACCAACATATAAATAATAATAATAACAACATAATATAGCAATATATATATATATATATATATAACCAACATATAACTCCATATCATATATACTATATATATGCTATATAATATATATATATATATATATATATATATATCTACAAGAATTTTCCTATTTAATATTAAGTTAAGAATGTAAATTATTTTATAATTCTGCTGAGAAAATATCTCAAATACTCGCCTAAGTTAACCTAGGAGTCGAAATGGACCTATACGAAAATAGTGGACAGGAAAATTTGTAAAAAAAAAATAAAAAATTTGGTTATTTAGAATTTTCATCTAATTAATCTAACAAAACTTAACAACCTAACTGAGCTTCTTAACCTAACCTAACCTAACCTAACCTAACCTAACCTAACCTAACCTAACCTAACCTAACCTAACCTAACCTAACCTAACCTAACCTAGGTTTAAAATGAAATTTTATTTTTTAAAAATATCTGTTTCTTTGTTGTTAATGATATTTAACGTTTCAATATTAAGTGATTCGTGGGTTCTCTCACTGCATCAGCCACTCTTCTATTATCCTTTCACTTTTGCAACATCTTTCCATTTTATCAGTTACCTCGTAAGATCTCTTTCTTAACATCTCTCCATTTTCAATTAATTCGTGAGTTCTCTCACTTCATCACCATCTTATCCAATAATAAATGCCTCATGAGTTCTCTCTTCATCAACATCTTATCCAATAATAAATGCCTCGTGAGCCCTCTTTTTTTTCTAGGTTTTGTAATATAAATTATTTAAAGTATTCTTTTATTATTTTCATATACACTTTCACACATAAAAACCAGTAAAAAAAACTGAGCAAAAAAAACCTATTTAATAATCTTTTAATATTCCATACCGGTTAAATCTCTTTACTTCTATTTCTTCTCATTAAGAACCAGAAAATAAGAAAATTTATTTCCCCTTTCAAAAAACCCAGTCCAACATTTTCATTGGCCTTCTGAGACAGGAAATTTTAAAGCTTGAAAGGTTATTGACTTCTTTGGCTTTTCCTTCGATTTTCAAGCATTTTTTTTAAGAAATAAAAGAAGACGTAAAGGGGTCATTATCAATATATATTCATATTAAACTATTTACATTTGTTTCGTAGGATATTTCATTTTCTTTGGAAAGATCTACCGAGAAATGAAATAGGAAAGAAAAACGTTGAAGAAGGAAAGAATTGGAAACGTTGCTTTAGCATCCCATAATATACTTGCATGTACATGTGTGTGTGTGTGTGTGTGCGTAGTGTAAGGGTGTGTGTACAATCTATGAGTATTTTTACCCTGGACTTATTGTTCAATTATGGATGTTTTCAAAAGAATTAAATGTTTCTTTGAATATCCCAGAATTCTGTATAATAATAATAATAATAATAATAATAATAATAATAATAATAATAATAATAATAATAATAATAATAATCCCAAAAACTCTCTCTCTCTCTCTCTCTCTCTCTCTCTACCTCTCTCTCTCCTCTCTCTCTCTCTCTCTCTCTCTCTCTCTCTCTCTCTCTCTCTCTCTCTCTTTCTCTAAATATATATATATATATATATATATATATATATATATATATATATATATATATATATATATATATATATATATATATATATATATATATATATATGCTGCTCTATGGGCGTAGGCGGGCACTTGCCCCCCTAAATATTGGCGAAATAAAAAAAATGAACCTTATTCGCCAGACGACGTTTTTAAGGGTTTATTAGTACAAAAGCTGAAGGAATATGATGGTAGTCATGAAGAATGCCACCCAGTACGTAATTCCCTGGCTTTATTTTCGTGAACGTATATTTCGTTTTCACAGTGGCAAGTCAACTAGCTGTGTGGTTTTACCTTGTAGCTTCTTCTGTTTTGATACACTCTCCGCTAAGAACATCAGAGCAATGATAGCATTTGGCGAAGCCCATAAAACAGCATATATACATATATATATATATGCGCATATATATATATAACTATATATATATATATATGTATATATATATAACCATATGCTCTGCCTCCTCCCATATCCTGCTCCCATATCATATCATCCGCTCAACCTTTATAAATGAAGTATACCATATGTATGTAATATATATATATATATATATATATATATATATATATATATATATATATATATATATATATATATATATATATATATATATATATATATATATATATATATATATATATATTGCTCCTGATGGGCAGTATCTAGATACATGCATCGGCGATACGTATCGATCGATACATTTGTATCGGTTATCGGTATCGCTTAGACAATTCCTAAATGTATCGAGTATCGGTATCGCTTTATGCTTTTTCTATAGATGTATCGGAAAAAATCGATAATCGATACTCTTCCAAAAAAATTATCAAACTTATATATATATAATATATATATATATATATATATATATATATATATATATATATATGTATATATATATATATATATATATATATTTATTTATTTATATATATATATATATATATATATACTATATATATATATATATATATATATATATATATATATATATATATATATATATATAATAACTATATATATATACTTATGTATGTATATATATAAATATATATATATATATATATATATATATATATATATATATATATATATATATATATATATATATATATATATATATATATATATATAACTGCTGCACTGCTATGCTATATATATATTGCCATGTGTGAATTTCCAGTACAAGAGTGGGAGGAGGAAAGAGACGAGGTGGAGAGAATGGTGGGACAGTAAGGAGAGGGGACAAAGAATTTTGAAGGAGAGATGTTGATAGATTTCTTCTTAAGGAAGGGAATGAAGATCATGAATGGTTTTTCCAACAGAGGACCTCACATAGGTTCACAAGATATAGATGGAACAATATCACAAGAG
>JABUQX010124661.1:0-7500 GCA_015478945.1 Trachelipus rathkii | reverse complement strand
GGGAAATCAGATAAAAGAAAATGCCGTTTGTGTTTTTCTAAAATCAATAAAAAGCCTTTCAATTTAAGAAGGCATTTAAGACGAAATCATATACCACTTTACAACGAATTAGAAAAGAAAATTAAAAATGAAAATGAACGTTCTAGTGTGGGGTCTTAATTTAAAACCAATTCTGATTCAAAAGTGAAAAAAACAGAGATGAATTCCAGAAGGAAAAAATCAATTGATCAAGCTATTGTGGAATGGGTGGCCGCTGATCTGATATCATTTCGATCGGTAGAATCTCCTGCTTTTTTGTAAGTATTTAGTTATTGAATAATTGTTTATATTAAATATAAAAAATCTTTATTAAAAAAGTTAAGAAACTTTTTAATATATATATATATATATATATATATATATATATATATAACAACTAACCAATATATTTGCTCATATATATATATATATATATATATATATATATATATATATATATATATATATATACTTTCTGCTGCTACTAACTGCTATATATATATATATATGAAAACTTACTTAACGCCCACGCGGAACGGGACGTCAGATTTCAAAAAAAATTTCACAGGTAGACCCTATGATACGTAAATAGATGTTCTAGGCGCGAAATGGAATTTTTTTTTTTAGGTTAGGTTAGGTTAGGTTAGCTTAGTTCACGAAAACTTACGAAATTGTTGTTTTTTAAATTAATTTAAAAATAATGAAGCCATCTTTTAATTTATTTCCTAATCATAGAAAACGTTAGCCGTATAACATCCAAGTAGTATATAATATGGAATTTAAATTACGCAGTAAAAAGAAGTTCGTAAATAATAATAATAATAAAAATTATTAATTACTTTACCAAAAATTGCAGTTCACTCCTCAAATTCTTCCTTTTTATACAAGGTTTTGTTTGATATAAAGAACATTTAATAATTTTCAGTATTAACCTGTGGCTGTTTAAATACGTTTTACCATATATATATATATATATATATATATATATATATATATATATATATATATATATATATATATATATATATATATATAAAATATATATATTATTATATAATTTTTATATATATATATATATATATATATATATATATATATATATATATATATATATATATGACAAAGTATAGTAACGGTGACACGGAACGGGACTTCGGATTTTAAAAAAAATTAACATATGGGACATATTAAGATGTTCTAGGGTGAGAAATGGAAAAAATCATTTTTATTTCAGGTTAGTTAGGTCGCAAAAAAAAAAAAAAAATTCACAGGTTGATTCTAGGTTAGGTAGGTTACGTCTTCCTGTGAAGTTTTTTTTAAATCCGACGTTCCTAACCTGAGATATAAAAAAACAAAAAATAAAAAATTCCATTTCACCCCTAGAACATCTTTTTATGTACCATAGAGTCACCCTGTGAAAAGATTTTTGAAATCCGACGTTCCGTTCCGTGTCCCCATTACTATAATTTGTCCCATATATATATATATATATATATATATATATATATATACATATATATATATATATATATATATATATATATATATTTATATATATATATATATATATATATATATATATATATATATATATATATATATATATATTAGGAAACTCTTAAATATTCTCGATCCTGAATATCAAGCCCCGACACGAAGAGCAATTGCAACGAATCATATAAATTGTTTTGTACGACGACATGAGACAAAAAATTCAAAGTATGTTGTCAAGCCAGTCCGAAGATGGTAAGTTTAATCACTTTAATGTAACATTCGATTTATGGACATGCACCAAAAATCAAAGTCAGTTTTTAGCCCTAACTTCACACTCAATTGATGAAACTTAGAAATTGCGTGTTTTTTGTATCGGATGCATTCCATGGGATGAATCTCATACAGGTGATAACATAAGTGCTTCAATATCAAAGTGTTTTCAAGAACTTAAATTTAGAATGCCTTCCTTTGCTGTTACTTATAATGGAACAAATATTATTAAAGCATGTCAGAAATTGAATATAAAAAGATTACCTTGCAATGCACATACTATAAACCTTTGTATTGATCCCGTTTTATTTCCAAAACCACAAAATTCAACATTTACATAAAAAATTGTTGCTAAAGTTCGAAATATTGCAACGTTATTCAAAAGATTTCCAAAAATTTGGAATGACTACAAAGCAATCTATAAATCAGAAAAAAATACTTCACATAATTCAAACAAAATTACGAGAGATTGTAAAACAAGATGGAATAGTTCATTACCTATGATAGACGAAGCAGAGCAGTTAGAAATTGCAGCTTTGAAGTTAAAACTTCCATCCCTGGCTATAAAACCAAATGAAAAAAATAATTTTAGAGAATTTGCAAGAAATTCTGAGACCTTTCAAAGAAGCATCGCAAATTTTGTGTGGAAGTAAATATCCTACATCTTCGATAATTGTTCCAACTGTTTATGCTATAAGCTTTCAGTTATCAGCAATAGAAGATTTGCATGAAGAAACAGAAAAGGCTAAAGAACAAATCCAAAATGATGTTAATCAAAGACTAATCCCCTACGTTCAAAACCCAATTTGTCTTATATCAACATACTTGGACCCAAAATTTAAGAAAAAAATATTTTCTGATTCTGACTTTTTTAAAGGAAAAAATTAATATCCCGGAACCGGACGTTACTGTAGAATACCAACTAAACTACGAAAGCGAGATCTATGACCATTTTCTTCGAAAACTTTGAGCCATGATATAAATATTTCAAAGACATCTCGTATATCAATGTTTGACAATTTACTTACAAAGTCTAGCAATAGTGACTGCGATAGTGAATCATCTGTAGATTCATCTCTATATAATGAACTCGAACTTTACAAGAAATATTATCAAAAGGACAAGACTATAAGAACAATTGATTTCGACATTTTAACATTTTGGAAGGAAAAGGAGGCTTTGTTCCCAATACTTAGTAAAGTAGCTAAAGATTTTCTTGCTATCCCAGCAACATCGGTTGAAAATGAAAGACTTTTCTCAAAAGCGGGCGATTTAATAGCCGATCGAAGACAAGACTTAATTCGAAAAGTGTTGAAAAATTAATATTTATAAATAGAAATCTAAATTCTCTTAATAACTGAAATACTCTATCAAGTCTAACTCAAGTATATATATATATATATATATATATATATATATATATATATATATATATATATATATATATATATATATATATATATATATATATATATATATATATATATATATATATGGTAAAATTGCTGTTTAGTATCTAAAATATATATATATATATATATATAAATATATATATATATAACTATATATATATATATATATATATATATATATATATATATATATATATATATATATATATATATATATATATGGTAAAATTGCAGCTTAGGATAACAAATCTACAGGATATATATATATATATATATATATATATATATATATATATATATATATATAAGAAATAAATAAATATATATATATATATATATAATAACTAAACAACAACATATATATATATATATATATAAATAATATTTATATATTTATATATAACTCTTTCAACTATTCTTTCTTCTTATATATATATATGTATATATATATATATATGTATATATACTTAGTATAACTTTTTAATTATAACTCATCTTATATATATATATATATGTTTATATATATATATATATATATATATATATATATATAACTCTTATATATATATCTTTATATAACATAATAATATATATATATATATATAGAATGAAACAAAAATTGTAAGAAGTAAATAAATAGAGTGATAAAATATCGAATTCTTTGTTATTCCTTCTGAATTGCTTCAACAGCACTACAATTTGTACAGTCACAGTGGCTATAGTAAGGTGCGGTGCGGTGCAGTTGCGGTGCGTGGTGCGCTACTTTGGTGCGGGTGCGCCAAACCATGGTACCGGTGCGGTGCGGTGCGGTGCGCCCAAGTTCAAAAACTCGTGGTGCGGTGCGGTGCTGGTGCTGCTACAGCTGGTGCGGTGCGGTGCCGGTGCCCAAAATACCGGTGCTCTGCCAACCCTAATATATATATATATATATATATATATATATATATATATCAGGAATATATATATATATATATATATATATATATATATATATATATATATATATATATTTATACTTCTTCTTCTTATATATATATATATATATACATATATATGTATATATATATATATATCTTCTTTCTTAATATATATATAATAATACTAATACATATATATATAAAAATATTTACATAATATCTGTATATCTTTTCAAATTAATAAATAAATATATATATATATGTATAAAAGAATATATATATATATATATATATATATATATATATATATATATATATATATAAATATAACTATATATAAAAAATAAATATATAAAGAGAGATATATTTATATAATAATTTATATACATTGATATTAATAATAATAATAATACTCATATTTGTATATATGTATAGACATATAAAATATGAAATATCTGCTCAACTAATATGTAATACATATATGTAATAACATATGTATATATGTATACATGTAATATAATATGTAATAATAACAATAATAATAATAATAATATAATATAATGTACTATATATATATATTTATATATATGTATAATAATAATAATAACTCAATATCAGCAGTCAACCAATAATATATATATATATATGTAGCATATGTATAATATAGCAACAATAACCAATAATAATAGTAATAATAATATAGTAATATATATCTTCAACTCAACCAATAACCAACATATATATATATATATATGTAATAACCCTTTGATATATATAATAATATATAATAATATATATATAATATATATATAAATGAGTATATATATATATATATATATATATATATATATATATATATGGGACAACATGTCGTACGCATAAGAAAATAATTCACGGAGAATAAATTTCCGTTTTCCTTCTGCAATTTCGACTGAAAGGCAAGAAAGAAGCTTTGTGAATAATTTGGAATGATAAACATTTCATTATTATACCAGAAAATTTGATCTAACTGCTTTATTATAATATACCTACCTTCCTAATAGACATACATAATACAATTACAATGCAAAATACAATTTACACAAAGTGTAAATACAATTTTCAATAATTCAAGAAAACTAAAATTTTGTAAAACAATATGAAGATTAAAGGAACAGACGATCAAATGAAAATCATCCCTATTTTCTATGCAAAAAATAAGCCAGTTAGACCATTTTCATTCATCAAAATCCTTCTCCACAGCTAGTAATTATACAGTAAGTTCTGCATATTCTGGCATTGCTTGATTTCAGGCGCCTAGGCGTTTTTTTAAGTTCACACACTGAGAGACGAGGAGAATATGCAACCTAAAGGTAGCTTGTGAGTGGGGAAGAATTCGTGGAGAAGGGGTGGAACACGACAGCAACCCCCGACCACGACTCTCCCTTTCAAGCATTAAACACCACATCTATATATCTTTGCGTTTACCTTTTACCGGGATATTTTTAGCATTTTGCAGAATTTCAATTACACTTTTGCCCCAAGCTAATATCTGAAATTAGCAACTAAAATATAAAGTGCACATCTAGTCAACTAAATTATTTTTAGCTCTTATATTTATTTTTGGGGAATATTACCAGTTTTTATTCCGGGAAAACTAGCATTTCCATAAGGCACCAATAATATACTTGTTCCCATATCTACTGCAGATCACTTTTGACAATTGTTTGCTTTAGTTTAGACTTTCGCTAGTCATCTATGTACCTTTGTAAACCTCATTTTGAGAACGATGGAGGTTAGAAATTCAATTTTGAGAAACCACCCAGGCTCGGAAACCCCATTTTGAGAAAGCTCTAGGACCCGAAAACTCCATTTCGAGAAGGTCTGGGGGCTCGTAAACCCCCATTTCGAAGCCCTGAGAGCTAGCAAGCCTCATTTTGGAACCCGTGCCATGTTTATATTTTAGAAGCCCTGGGGTCTCGCGAACCCCAGTTTGAGAACCCCTGTCTACCATTGCAATCCGGGGTAAGAGCAACAGAGTTGCATTGCATAGGGACCAGGGGGTTTGATCCTTCGTCTGGACCCCTAGGTAGAAATTACCTAGAATAGGGCACTGCCCGTGGGTAAATTAACATTATCATTCAAAAAAAAATTTTTTTTTTCGATATAATTTATTAACTCGTTTTTTTAGAATTTTTATTCTAAAGATACATTCAAATAATTTAATTAATTTACAGTTTAATTAATTTAGTAAATTAATTTCATAATTTAATTCTTTTAATTAATTTAATTAATTAATTTAGTTAACTTATCATTTAATTACTTTAATTAAGTAATTTCTTTAATTAATTCACAATTTAATTAATTTAATAAATTAATTTCATAATTTATTTTTTGATTAATTTATTTAATTAACTTATCATTTAATAACTTTAATCAATTTTGTTAATTAACTTAATAAATTAATTTCTACAATTTATTTTTAATTAATTTATTTAATTAATTTAATTAATTTATTGAATTTATTTATTTAATTGGGTAATTCTTTAATTAATTTTATTAATTAATTCAATTACCTTACCCTTAATTAATTTTACTTTTAATTGGAGTTAATTAAAATTTACACCCACTAATTAATTTAATTAATATTTTATGAATTTAATTAAATTATTTTCTATTATTTTATTTAATTTCCCTTTTATAATAATTTCAATTAATAAATCTCTTACATACTTCCATTAATTAATCCTTTTATTATTATTATTATTATTATTATTATTATTATTATTATTATTTTATTATTATTATTATTATTATTATTATTATTATTATTATTATTATTATTATTATTTGCGTATGGTAAATTGTCCCGAGGTGAGGGGCACACGCTCATTAGTGGTCCCCGAATATCAAAAAAAGTATATATATATATATATATATATATATATATATATATATATATATATATATATATATATATATATATATATATATAACATATATACTATATATATATATATATATACATATATATATATATATATATATATATATATATATATATATATATATATATATATATATATATATGTATATAATATATGTATATGTATATGTAAATAACAACTCACGTTAATATAATCTATATATAATAATAATATGTATAATAACAATAATAATAATATATATGTAATATATATATAATAATAATATATATAATAATATATATATATATATAATATATATAATATATATATAATATATATTATATATATAATCATATATATATAATAATATATATATATGTATATATGTAATAATATATATATATAATAATAATATGTATAATAATAATAACCAATATATATATATATCACTATATATATATATATGTAATAATAATAATAATA
>JABUQX010124660.1:0-35000 GCA_015478945.1 Trachelipus rathkii | reverse complement strand
TTAAAATATAAAAAGCGTCAAGATATTTGTTCTGTTATTTTACATCAGCAAAATTCCTTTGTTATCTTAACTTAAATAATCTTGAATAATTAATCTAAGATTAAAAAAACAATTGAGTCAGGGTCTGTCGTGATGATGTACTTTGGAATATGAATCATGCATTCGTTTGCTTTTAGTGTTTGTCTGAAATCTCGATAGTTGTTTGTGTCTCTGTCTTGAGCTGTTATGTATGTACCTGTAGTTCAGTGTGTCATTTCTTTTGCTTAGAAAAGCAAAAGGCATAATACAAAGATATGATACTAGCCATACAGATTATCTTTGCTTCATTTATGATGAGGTAAATTTTAAAAGACCAGAAACGTTGCTTTACTCCACTCATTTAAAAATGTGCTGAGATTTACTTTGTATGTAAAGACAGTGAACAAGATGTACTGGAACTCTCAAATTTAACGTATCACTTTAATCAGTTTCCTAGAAGCTTGCTCATAGACTTACGATATTTGAAGATCAATCCTAAAATGGTTACATTTACCTTGTAAACATTTCAGACATCGGTTCTAAATCAAAGTTTACTCTGACATATCCTAATTAACTTTTCTATCTTGAGTCAATAAGCCTTCAGTGTAAAATTTGCTGTCCTAAATCATCCAGAGTATGCCATACAAATTAAAGGAAAAAAAATGAGGGCGAGCAAAGCACCGTGATGATCATATAAGTCTTAATTAAACTATTGCAATTTCCTGCTTGCCTCTGAAACACATTTATTCACCCAAGAGGATCTCAATGACCTTGTCCGAGATTTAAACCAATCAAACAGGAAACAGAACTTTTAGACTCCAGTTTGAAATGCCTTGAATGTTCATAAAGAACAAAAAGAAATTAATATTGCTTTGTGTTTTTAGAGACAGGCATAGGCACTTTAAGATCTTTTTCCCTCTGAATATGTAATTGAGCATTGAAATAATAATTTTCCTGTTATGGAAGCGTTTGGTTACTAAGGTAAATCAAGGTGAAGGCAGTGTTCTACCAGAATGGAAAAAAAATTCCATAACACTAGCTACTATCATGCCAATTTGAAAGAAATATACAAGATCATAAAACTTCTGGAAAAAAATCAGGTATGAATGTATAATAAAATTGAAAAATCGAGTATAGGGTAAAAGGAAGCATTAAGCATCAAATTGTTTTTTTTTTTTAAGTAAAGGGATGGGATGGCGGTTGAGTTGGTCTTGTGGCGATAGTTTTAGGTTAACCCAATTCTTTTATTAGCAACTTCTGTCTACTTTTCTGTCCTATACACTCTATTCAATATATTCTGTATATATGTATTGAATAATATTCTTATTTTTTGACAGGATATCAAAAATAAAAAAAACTATGATTACCTTTTAATTTGACGTAAGTATTAATCGAAAAAGTATATAATTACTTATACTAGTTATAATGATAACGAAGAGTAAGTAGAATTAAATATGATAATAATTAATTTAAATGATATTTTTAGAAACAATATACATAATTGATATATATTTAAACTATAAAAACTTTATGGGAATTAATTCACTGAGTAAATTAATCAAATACTGGAATTAATTATATAGAATAATAAGTAGATAAATAATAATTTTTCTATTTATATTTAAAAACCTACCTGACACTGAAAGAATAATATAGTTTAAATTATAAAATTATTTTTACGAAAAGATAATAATAATATGGGGGGTCAAGAGGTCAGTAATAATAAATATATTATATTTGTGTACATAATAAATAAATATAATAAGAAGACGAAATAATATAATAATTAATATAATAATAAAGAAATAATATGATGAATAATAATAAATATATAATTATAATAACTGATAATAGAGATTGATAAGATTCATATTAATTACTTAATAATGAATATATAATAATAATTAATAATAAATAAATAAAAGTAATAAAATAATAAATAAGAAAATAAATAAATATACAATAATAGAAATAAAATAATGTTTAAAATAATAAATAATATTAAAAATAATAATAATAATTAAATAAATATTAATAGAAATGATACAAAGAGATGATCTAAATAATAATAATAATAAATAAATAAATAATAATTAATAAGTAATAATACATAATTAATAATACAAAGAAATAATAATGTTGAATATATGCAAATAAAAATATAGTAAAATTAAGAAAGAAGTAAAATATTAAGCAATTACCCTAGAGAAATGATCATATACTAATAATTAATTATACTCCCTAATAGTCATAAGTTAATAAAAAAGCTTGTGAATATGAAGAGGAATAAATTATTTATTAATATTAATATGATTCAAATGAAGTACATATTACTATTAATACGTCGTATTCCATTTCGTAGAGTTAACACTACCCCGAAAAGACTATTATCAAATAATATGAGTTGATATCTGCATTAATATTATATAATAATTAACTACTTAATTGAAAAAAAATTGAATATAAATATTCAACTTAAATAATATTAATATTAATAATTAATATTCAGAGAAATTGAAATTGGTGTGGATTGGTAGAACGTAGTATATTGAATGAACGGATTAAAGTGATTCAGATACTTAGTTCAGAGTGTAAGAAAGTATTTATATAAACAGTTTAATATATTAATATTAAATTAAATAATTAATATTTAATATTCATATTAAATTTTACTAATGAATACAGAATAAGTATTGCGTACATACATACATACAATTGATAGAGTTAAACCTATCTACTGAGTATTAATAGACTTAAACCTACCTAAGTGATTGGGTTTTCTAAATACGTTGAAGTTGTATTATATCAAGGGATATATCACACAAGGTAAGTTAAAAACAAGTTGAAATATTGAAATACATTCGATATTATCACAAAAGAAATAATAATTATTAATTTTAGCGAAATCATAAACAGATTGAGAATTAGTGTCTCTGCTATTATCCAAGAATGTTAACATCATAGTCAAAATATTTCACCATTAGTATTATGGTATACAATAACTATATTCTAAAGCGCAACCCATGAAAATTAGATTCATAAACTATTCCAAATGATCAGAATAATTAACAAAAATTAAGCTATTAATATTAATATTAATGTCATTAATAAAAATAAATTAAATATTAAAGAATTAATATTAATATTAATATTCATATTAAAGGTAATTAATATGCTTAAGGTTAGTGTTCAATTTTCGATTACATTCATATTAATATTCTAGTGTTGTTATATGTGATCGTCCAAGATAGCGTCGAAACTCATTTATTAATATAACACTACTTCCACATCCGAATGATTCTAGAGTAATCCAACATGAAATATAAACTAGCTCAATAAAAGGACGTGACAAATAAAGATATTAAATATTATATTAAATATTAATATAATTATTAATACTATAATGTGATATATAATATTAATATGAAACAAAAAGATTGTATTTATAATATTAATAATAATATTATATTAAATATGTATATAATATTAATATTAATATTAATATTAATATAATTATTTAATATTATATGATTTAATATTAATATGAGTATTAATATTAATATAATATTTAATATGTTAAATTTAATAAAGTATAATCTAAAGTATCTTAAGTATTTAAACTAAATTGATTAAATTTAATTTACCTTTAAATTATTAATATGATATATTAATTTTTTAATATCATATAATATTAATATTAATATAATAAATTATAATTAATAATGATAATACGATTACAAGCGTTACATTCTCAATAAATTGAGGCATTAAGAATATAATATTAGAAACAGTTAGTTTTACTAATAAATATTACATTAATCTAGATATCATAATATCATTAATCAACGAGTTAAAGGGGGAAATAATTAAGAATTTTAGCAGCTGATAGAGAGAAAATCACGTCCAATACAGTATATAAAGATGAAAAAGAATAATTATTAATTAATGAAATTTATGATAATATCTGCTAAGGACAAAATAAAGCAAGTGTGGATTTGAATACTAACATCAAATATTACAAAGAAATGTTCCAGGTATTAGTATTATAATTAGCATATATAATAATATGAAATATTATAATATTGATATTTTATATATTATAATATATAACGTACCATTTATTCTAAGTGAAGTCATATTAATATAATAAACATACTTGAATTAACTAGGTTAATCAATTGTTACATTGTAGATACATAGTGAAAATAATAGTCAATTTACACATCTTGGTATAAAGCTAAAAGTAAATTGATAAGCGACTTACTGTTTGATATGATATAAAGTCAAGAGACAAACTTTTTATAATAAACGACAGCCACCCAAAAAAACAAAAACTCATTAAAAATCTAATTAGTTTAACCCAGCTAGCGCTTCAAAAAATTTTTAAAACTATAATAATTAACATATTTATATAAGCTCATCTCTCTCTTTCTCTCGCCTCTCATATCGCTCGCTTCTACATACTTTCGAATCTCCTACTGACTCTCCTCTCACAACGACGACGTAATCGACTATCTTTTTGACCAGAATACTCTTTCGCCAGCTCCTGCTAACCTTACATCGTTAAACAAGGAATTAAATAGGCCGCAGCAGCTGAGAATATTAATCAGATTTGCTAATATTTGATATAAGATATATATATATTTTTATCTTAATATTCTTAATAATTATAATGTACATATTATCAATATATATTATTAAATACAGAATTAAAACAAGTCATATATAACTGATAGTATATTAATATTAAATTACCATACCTTTATTTGTAGAATATTAAAGCCACTCGTTTTAAACCTCATTCATAAATGATTTATATTACGTTTAAAATATATTTTAATATTGATATAAATATATTAAAATCAACCATATTTTAAAGTAGATGTAATTATTTTTAATTATTTGAATATTAATCAATTTTAAATTTATGTAATTACTAATGATTTTATAAAGATATTACCATAAATAATGAATTATTTAAATTAAATGTATATAATATTAAATATTATTTAAATATGTCATAGGTTGAAGTATTAATATATAAATATTCAAAATTACCTTATTGTAATTAATTATTGGTTTAGATTCACCGAAAGAATTAAATAATAATAATAATGTTCGAATTATTTATACAGTAAGAATCTTAAATTTTATGAATAAAAATGTTATTATTTCAATAAAAAATTTAATTAATATTCCTATTATATTGCGTTAAATATTAATATGTTTTCACAATATTATTCATTATATAATATCATTATAATATAAAGTATTATAAGGATAATAATTTAGTTTTGAAATGTACTTAATAATTCTAATCATATTTAAGTACCTTTTTTTAATTTCTAAATCTTAGTTATGAACTAATTATAATACTTTTATAATTCTTAAAGATATTTCATAATATACATTTGTACATATTGTCATGTAATAAATAATGAAGAAATAATAATGGACAAAATAGATTCTCAGATCAATAATAATAATAAAACCCTTCACTAAAATCATACGAATAATAGATAATCATTCACACAATAAATACAGCTAACTGTACGAATTATTTTAAAAAATGAATAATAATATAATAACAATATATAAAAATAGGAAACAATAGATAAAAATGCAACCGAATGAATAATGGCAAAACTGACCATAAGCTGAATCAATAATAATGAATATCTCAAATAATAATGATATAATAAATCATGAGATAACTGTTAAACCGATATAATTAATAATAATGACATAAAATATTTAATACAGTGAATTTAGATAAGCAATAATACAAATATAATGAGAATAAAGAAAATAATAAGATAATAATATTATAATATAATTAATGAATAATAATAATAATCAAAAATAATAATAATAGGTTTCCTCCCTTTAAAAATAATCCAATATAAATATAATATATATTTATCAATAGTATAATATTAATATTATTCAGTTAAATATTAATATATAAAGACTCTATATAAATGATTGTAAATAATTTTATTATAATGTTAATAGTTTGAGTAAAGACAAGTGAAATATATACCAAAAATAGGATTAGTTTGAGTGGAAAGAATATATTAACAATCTACTTACAATGCTTAATACTTTACGGTCAACACAACTGAGACTAATAAAGCCAAAATAAATAATAATAAATGAATAAATTTATAATAATAGATAATAATAATAATAAATAATTAAAGTAATAATAATTAATATTGATGAATATAATAAAGTTGTTTGCACGATAAATATATGTAAAAGAATAAATTAATACTAGTTATGCAAAATATTAATAGAAAGTTAACAGAAATGAGAGACTATATATAAAAGTACTTCACTACAATTTCAGATGGAGAGCCTCAAAATAATTACATAAATATTATTAAAAGAATTTAATACTATTATGCTAAACTAATATTTCATAGAAAGTTAACAAATTAAATGCGATCATGAAGTAGATCAAAAAGAGGATGAATAATAATTAATATGACGAATAATCTAATCAAGTAATATTTTATATAATTCTTGTTTCAAAAAATAAAGTATATTAAAAATAGTTAATTATTCGTAAAAATTAAATAACAGTAATAAATAATATAATAACTGCTAATAATAATAATGAATAATAATGAAAAGTAATAAGTAATAATAGATAATAAGTAACTATAATAAATCAAAGGGAATTTGAGAAATTAATAAATAAGAAGTAATAACCGACATGAGTACATATGAATAATAATAATAAGATAATAATGCTAAAAATAATGCAATGAAATAGATAATAATAAATGTAGTACGTAATTAGGTATTATTTAATAATAAGATAGATAAAATAGATAATTAAATATAAAAAAGTATTAATAAATAATAATAAAATAATTAGAAAAGTATAATATAATAATAAAATAATAATAATAATAATAATAATAATAATATAATGATTGAGGAACATAGTGCAATAATAGATTACATGACCATAATAATAACGAATAGAAACTAATTAATCGATCAATCGAAATATTTTAATGAATTTAATCATCAATTCGAACCAAGTGAAGAGTATATTATATCTTCAAAATTGAAATATAAGGAAATATATAATAATATAAATCAATAATAAGAGATGACATAGATAGATAGATAGAACTATGATAAAAAGGTGAAGGAAAAAAAGAAAATAGTATTAAACAGTAATAATATTATAAGATAGATAAATAACTATATAAGATATATTAGATATAATAATAGAGCATAGATCAATACTTATGATCTCACCAACAGATAATACTAGCTGTCTCCGTTTGTACCGGAAATGACATAATAATAATAATAATAGAGGTGAATTGCAATACAATAAATAATACAATAATAAATTATTATAACTTAATATATAAAATAATAATAATAAGAGATAAAAATAATATAGACTGTAGAATAATAATAATAACTGAATAATTTAATAATAATAAAACAATATTAATAATAATAATATTAATAATATTAATAATAATCCTCTCTATCTTAAAGGGAATAGGAATATATCGACTATTGACATATCGAACTTGATATATTTAAATAATATCTAAACCTTGTAGTATATAAACAAAAGATAAGTATATAACTATATAAATTACTTAAACTAATAGTTGCTGCAGGAGATAAAGAATATGTATTATAAAATAACTTTTAGAATAAAAAAAAATAATACTAATAAGTCGAGGTGCAATAAAGCAGCCTCTGTAGCATTTTATGAAATGTACATAATATGAATAGAAACAAGACTATGAATAATGAATATAAATGCAGTGAATATTAAATTGTGAATATATTGAGATATATGAAAACAGATATTATAATATACAATATAAAAAAAGAGGTAGGTACCTTGAAATCAATATTAGATAATAAATTTGGATAACTATTATACTGAATACTAAAATCGTAAAAATCATCGTGAGGCTAAAACCTTATTAATAAATATATATATATATCTTTAGAACTAGAAGGAATGAATGGAAGGTGGAAGAAAGTGATGGTATACGTCGACTAAAAAGTAGTGCCACTTTAAAATAAAAAAATATAAATATTAAATAGGTAAAAATAAATATAATCAAATAGTCATATCATATATATAATATGATAATATAATATAAATAAATAATAAATAGATATAATATATAACTACTATACTATATTATATATTTACTATGCATAATAATTAATAATATAATAACAAATAATAAACTACAAAATAATAAAAATAATACAATAATACTATAATACTATACAACATTTATTCAAACACACTTACCTAATAATCTACCATCAATACCAAAGAAATATAAACATTGCTACGTAGTATAACTTTGAGCAAGATGCTAACTAATACTAACAACAATACACTACAGACTATATATACTATACACGACATATCACAACAGACTATAACAATTAATGCTACACAATCCACCACCTATAATACCTAACAACACATAACCACCACCACCACCTACGTATAGACACTGCGATACTTTATTTTATTTTAAAAACTTTATTTAATGTTATAGCATTTTTCTTATATAGTAAATTATATAATAATATATAGTAACTTTTAGTATACTTTAAAATATAAGAAGAGAATATATATAAACTGAATAACTAGAACGATTAAGTAGTGCTGTCATTTTGAATATGAGTATATATATACTATATTTATATATTAGATTGGTAAGGCTATAATTAAGTTAATTATGATAATAAGATATTATATATAATATAGATTAATATAATAATGTATACTAAAATATAAATTATTTATAATTATATATATTAATATAATATCAGATATATGTTATTATATATTAAGATATAAGTATATATATATAATAATAATATATATAAATTAATATAATATACGTATAATATAATAGAATAAATAGATAAATAGTATATATATATAAGATTATTGATAATGAATGTAAAAATAGATATAATATATAAAATCATAATATAATATGAATATATATATATATAAGATATAATATATAATAATAAATAATATATATATAATAATACTAAAGTTTTATAATGATAAGCAATATATATATGATATATATAATTATAATATATAAATATAGAGAATAAATATAGATAGATATAATATATATAGAATAATATAATATATATAGTATAGATCCGAATGAGTCAATATGATATATTAAATTAAAGTTATTAACATATATAATTAGATATTATAAATATATAAGATATAAGAATAGGAAAATATATATATGATGAAGTATTTTTAATAAATATGTAAAAATTATAATTATTATAATGAGGAGATAATAAAAATATAATATAAGATTAATATTAATAGTATATATGAATAGAATATATATATATATATAGATTATATATATATATAAATATAAATTATTATAGATATATAATATAAAAATAGATTATATATATTAAATTTTTATATGTTTATATAAAAAAATATAAAAAATAATATATAGATATATAATACATAGTATATAATAATATTTATGAAGTATATAAAATATATATATAGTAAAATTATAAACCTATAATAGATAAAATCGAGTAATTGATAATCATATATATAATAAGATATTATAATAGTATAGATATTAATATCACATGTAGGGCTGTCATCACCATACGCCTTCACAACCGTAGGAGCGGAAGGCAGAGCATACTTAAACATTATTATAAAGCATTAATTAGATATATAATAATATATTAATTATATATTATTATATATGGATATAATTATTAAATATAATTTATATAATTAAAATATAGATTTATATATATATAATTATATAATATATATATATAATAATATAAAGATAGAGAAGTTTATAAAGATGACTAATATCTAAGTTACGTCATTGATTGATGCAGATATTAATATACTGATATAGTATATAATATAATATAAGGTATATATGCAGTTGTATGAAAATCTAATTATTGAATTATGTTATTTATTTTTTAATGATTATTAATTAGTTATTAATTAAATATAGTAATTATATATATATATATTTAATTAAAGTTGATAATAATATAATCATTTATATTAATGATAGTAGTACCAAATCATAAATTAAGCTAGTAATTATATAATCATGTCTATAATATAAGTATAATTATATTATATTATATGATAAGTTGATTATAAATGAATCATACACATATTGTAATGAGTTGTATTAATAACTAACTATTCAAATATATAATCGATTACATTGAAATTAACAGTATTATATTTATTTATAATTTCATGATAATTTCTTAATAAATAAATATACTAACATATATTAGATAACATCAAGTATAAGTCTTAATGTAGTTTAAAAATAAATTATACCTAAAATCGGTGTCATAAATGAACAAATACAAACGTTTACACTTGTGCACTATATAAAATACAATAAACAATAGTTAACAGAAGGTATATAAAATCAGTATAGTTAGCTAGTGATTACGTATACCGAATAGAAGCAGCGTGATTGAGCCATGCAATTATAAATTAAGGTGGGATTATATTATAGTAAGATAAAAAAAAATCCACTAGACCAGGTCTGTCAGAAAAATAGCCAAAAAATGTAATAAGTAAGCGAATCAAGCTGTATACTAAGATAATCATAATATATAGTACCATACATATATATTGAACAGTTAAATAATGAGCATTAAAAACTAGAAACATGTTGTATGGAATAATTAAAGTAGGCAAGTTATATTATTTTAAAGAGGACTAAATTATTTTATATACTAGAAATTATAATTTACCCAGAGTTATCAAATAAATCAAAAAAATAAACAATAATATGCTATATTTGATAAAATATCACAATAAAATTAGAAAACAGTTTATTCAAAAATTGATAATTATATTATAAAAAAAACAAATATATTTTTCATAATGAGAAAAATAAATTATCTAAGGCAAATTTGTATCAACTACTGGTTTCAACCAACTAATTCATATTCGGTCGAGCAGAGAGACAGCAAAACTCGACTATTGTTGTGTAACAACTCATCATATCCAGAGTCGGTTTAACCTTCGGTTTCTATAGTACTTCGCAAACGCCTAAGTCTGATTCGCCTTAGCAGAACTAACTTGTGACAAGAGTCGTTCATACTGTACTTGGGGGTGCTTAAAGGTTTGTTGGACGAAAAGATTCATCAAAGCCACTTTATTCGATCGACGGAAATTAAGGGTATTCAGTCTCCATTAAGGACCGTTGGGAGACAATCACAGAGTATCATTAAAGTCGTCAATCGTATTCACTACTACGCCCGTTTACTTATTACCATCAATTTGCTTCTAAAAAATATTCTAGGTGGTCTATCGTTTCTATGCGGATTCCTAAGATGGTCAATAAAAAGCAGTATTTACCCTTTTAAACTCTCTCGACTCTATATATGGAGAGTAGACCATCAGTGGAAAGGTGTAGATTCACGAATTATCAACCATTTGCGATAAAAGCAGGGTGATTTTCACAGTAGCAAGGGCCGAAATTCTAAAGACAGACAGTTGATAAAATCCAGCATACGGGTTCGTACACATGAGTTGGGGATAAGGAATCATTGCTGCCATTAACTCGGATTTGTTGCTGGGTCATGCTGCGGTGGTGCATGGTTAGCCTGACCTAATCAAAAAAATGCCGAGGTTACTTCAGAATTTCATTCGTCCCAGTTGCTCGGGGCAGATTGTGCGTAACCGACCCCATTTAGCCCACCTCTAGTTTAACACGTTCAATCGATGATTTTTGTAGTCCGTCAACCTTGTCCGGATTGGGATACCCTAAACCAATTGTCGGACATTTTCTTAGCTTGCCGCGATTTTAACGATATCCAAGGTCTTAATTGGAGAGAACTTTACAAAAACTTGGCTCTAAAAATTCGCCACGAGAAATACTTTACAAGTTATTGTCGCTATCAATATCATAGCCATAGTGAAAATGACGTAAATGAAGGGCCGTACCTGTACTGCGACCTGGTACAGTGCTACCCACTCGCAAAAGCCCGGCACAGTTTTCCTAAATGTGGCAGGTATTTTTCCTTTCAATGGGAAAGAAGTTCCCGATCTTAAGCTTGCACACGCACCCCATTGCACTTTGCTGTTACCAACAGGTGGGCTACCCCTAAATCACGTCTGATGGATGTACTGTGTTGTTCAGAACCATCTGGTCTGGCATTAGGCTATGTCTGGACGTTGATTATCGATATCCCCGGACGATGCTATGAAGACCTTCGGATCCTGATTCAGATAAAAAACGCGATGACAAAGACAAAACTTCATGAGTAATCCGGAAACCAAACAGGCTGCGATGAATCAGTTCAAGCATACATTTACGAGAGCATACTATTGAGTTTGTGTTTGTGCGTGTCGAAAGAGATGGAGCATATAGAGTACGAAAACATCGCTTTATGTGACTGGAATAACTAATATGTTTCTCTCAAATATTCCATTGGACACTCTTCTTCTTTGCTTCAGACATCGTCAGCACACACAGTTCGAAAGTACCTCAATGCCCCACGCATTTTTCGGAATCCAGTGTCTTCGAAGAGCGTCTTCACAAGAAATCAGCATCGGCCATGAGACTTTCGCAATAGGGTCTTTGTGCGGTCAAACGCCTTTCAGAGTTTATAACAAAAGAAACCAAAACAAATAAATCTCATTGACTTTCAAATGCAGGACCTGTAAAATGATAGCGAAAAAAAGTAGAGTCGCCGGACCAAAATTAACGGCAGTTAAAAAAGCGTAAAACGCTGAGCACGCAATCTGTTTAAAGCACCATATTAACGTATGACTTTCCTTATATGAATATAGAGTGGATGAAGTGTACCAGTACATAGAAATTGTAATATGAGTTTATTTTGAGAAAATAAAACGATAGAAAAAGGCTAGATCTGGCTATCGTGTCTATAGCTTAATTTATTCTAATGTCTCGTCATTATTTCATTAAAGTGGTAATTTTATGAAAATGACTGGAATGCATCACCAATAAGAGGCAGAGAGTTACGAATTTACGATTTAAGACAACTAAAGAATATTTGACGTATATCTATCAACTTCCCAATTACATATATCAAATTAATTTTTAACCTCCTGTAGTAATTGCTGATTATAGGTTAAATTTCGATCAAAGAGCGAGTTGGAACAGCAAGAAAGGAAATCGAAGTAAAATGTCTCACTCAGAAAAATATTATTGCAAGGATGGGGGATGTAGTATTGTCTTATAGTCCCTATTATCTTCTATGATTTTCTAAAGTGGTTCTCGAATATAGACTGAGATGTTAATGTGTTTTTGGCATTTATGTCTACTCGCGGGTTAAGCCAATTAACAGAACAGTGCCCTTGGTAAAAAGGTGCAAGTCGTGTTAGGCTAGCCTTACAGTTCCTTCAAGACAAGCAGATGTTTTTAAGGCCACTCTGTGTTGGTTAGTGAGATAACGCCTTACAGACGGATAGACTCAGCGAAGCCCGAGATCGGAGCGAGGAAAGTGGGGGGAAGAAACAGAAAGCCCAGAGCAACTGAAACATCCTCTCGCCGTGGGTATATAGAGTGGAAGGTGTAAAAGTGCTTTATTGAGTTAAAAGAGCCTATGGACATTTCGCCTTTCGTGAACAAACTATTTATTTGGGTGGAAATATATAATCACAAACTGGCAACACTTCGTCAATATGATCAGGGTTTTGGAAGTAAAAGGTTTACAAAGGAAAGAACGCAGAGGCCATAATCCACTATTCAAAAACAAGTGAAAACAAGGGACCCGAGGTGGCATCTATCCAAGAGAAAATTATAGTCATTGAGATGGAAATAGTACCAGACACGTCCCTCTTACATTCAGAAGTCTGTCTCTCACTTTTATGCTTATCAGGCGCCCCAAAATGCATGGGGAATGTCCCAATATCGTATCTACCAATGTCAGTTTTTCTGACTGCCAATATCTACGTAGAAAACGCTGAAGCTCCGAAATCTGGACTCCAGCTCTCAGTCTGTGACTCGTGACGTGGCGTGGGTCTCAGTCTGGTGTGGGTTCTTCCAATATCATGCAAAAGTATGCGAAGCAAGGAGGGATGCCATTTCTGTGTGTAGTATCGTTTGAGTGAAGAAGTTACGTTGGTGACAGTTGCTTCGTTATTCACGCTGACCATTTCCAAGGTTTAACGTCCAGAAAACAGTTTCTAACACATGTTGTACAAATTCTACTGCAAAGCGGAAATATAAGTCATAAGATAAGGTCCATAATATATATTTTTTATATGATATAATATATACTAATTTTATAATTATAATATTAAATTATTATATATAGTATTTTATTAGCATTATATATTTATATTTATTATATTAGGTATATCTGATTATTATAATAACATATAGTAGCTGCATAATTTATATATTGCATGCAAATTTCATTGCTCACATTTATGTAATTCAGCAAAGGAGATAATGAACATTTGATACTTAGAGATTTAACACACGATACGCCGAAAAAATATTTAAAGAATTGTGCATAAGCAAACGATTTCCGGTGGGTTCACAAAGTTTTAGTTCAGGCTGTAAGAAGGACAAATTGGTTTTTTTATTAGAAAATAGGATTGGAAGGCCGTGCTAACCATCAGGGAGAGTGGATGGGAGACAGTAAGTTTGTATAAGATGCGAAAAAGGTGGGTGTGTTGAGCAAAATTATAGTAGTATCCCTAACTGTCTTTCACGGACTTGCAATGGAACGATGATATGATAAATTAAGTGTATTTTAATCGAGTTATTAAACAGTAAAAAAGGGTAGGCAAGGCAATCTTCCTTAATATCCCCAATGATCTGAGTGAGGAGATTGATACCTATAAGCTTTATTACAGCAAGAGTGCTTCAAATGTCAGGCTTGAGTAGATTTCTACGGTGAGATTTTAATTGGTACAAAATAGGCTGTACATATTGAACCATTAAGAATTCAACACTTAAAATAAAATAGATCTAATTGCTTAAGGTGCAATTTATTGATATAGGCTAATCTAATTATTAGCATTATTTGTATTAGTAGTCTGACAAGTATCTAACAAAAGAATAAGAAGGGAGATATATAAATGATAGATAAATAGTTTTTATTTTAGAGGAATTAGTTAATTCATTAAATTCATAAAGAGCATTAAAATGATTTGTTGTAAAATATAATAGAGTGGATATTGGCTGGAGAGAATGACCGAATTCGTCAAGAGAAACTGTGAGAAAAATAATGTTTATCTGGTATTTGGAAATACTAAGCCGGTCCTATTCAGCCAATTATTTACCTGAATTATCGATTCATGTATAATTTAGGGGAAATTATATTTAAAGATATAATAATAATATAAATAATAAGATGTATAACTCAAGTATATATAGTAATTTAAAGTAGGATATAAGAAATGAATATGAGAATAATAGTAAGGAGATTATAATATATTATGACGTTATAATTAATAGTTATAATATGAAAAAATTATATTTAATTATTAACTATAATTATATATATGAATATATATGATTTATATCAAGAATATTTATATAAATTCACTTTTTTTGGAATAAATTAGAATATAGTGATAGATGAAAGTTCTGTTGTATTAGGTAATCAGTTTTGCAATATTTTCTATAAACATTTACAACCGCTCATGGTAAGAGATGATATAGTGATAGAAGAGGTAATAATTTAAGCATTTATCTTAGCATCCTAAGTAGTTTTAAATTGTATAGGATACTTACTTTTTAATATGTAAATAGAAGTAGGATATATAATCTGTAGTGTACTCATTTCTCACCAACCGCATTGCGGAAAGTTTGTTCAAATTGTCAAGTTTAGTATAGTTGTGAGCTTTGCAATTGGGAAGCTGCGAATTAAAAAAGTGTCTGTATACCCAGTGTTCACAAAATAGTGATATTTCCTGAGGGACAGAGTATTTGTATAAGTAGTGTAGAATATTTAAAGTGTCAAGCACAGCGTTCTATTATGTTAAAAGGCTTTATGATCACTTTAAGTAATGGAGTTATAAGATAATCTAAAATTGATATAAAGGTTATACCAAAATAAATCAATAGAAATAAATGATTCGTTGATAAATATAAGTTTAGTTATATTTACTTTGTCATATTTCGCTATTTAGTTATCTTCGGTCTAAAGCATTACAATCTTCAACGATTTACAGTATGAGCGATATATTTTATCCTGTCAAAGTAATAAAGCGATATATAATATAGGTAAAGTGGGCGTATGTAGACATGTTTTATAGTATTGGGCAATTAGTTGTTGCCATATATGGTCTGCGCAGCATGAAAGAAGATTATCATGATTATTGTATTAGCTTATACAAAGTAGTAGAGTTATTTAACGAATACCTAAATAAGAAGAAATACCCAAAACGTAACAAGATTCTGTCCCACATACATTCTCATTATGATTTCTCATATAATATATAAATAACTAATAATAATAATATAATAATCTAATAATGAAATATATATATATATATTTGAGATAAATAACTGAACCAAAATAGTATTAAGTAATAGATAATAAATAATTATATTAAAATTATCAACTTTTGTTTCTTCATAATAATAATAATAATAAATAATAATTTTAATTAATTGAATCAGCGATAGTTTGATTAATAAAAACACAGAGCCTATGTCAAGGGAAACTTTCTCTGTTAATGTATAATATTTATATATATAATATAAATTAATAATAAACTAAAATAATAATATAATACAATTTAAACAAATAAACTAATTAATTAAGCATAAAAAAGCAACAATAACAATCAATTAAAATAAACAATAGAATTTATAATTAATTATAGGTAACTCTAGAGTAAGTAATTTATTAGATTATCTACTCATGAATGACAAGATATCGATAATACATAACTACATTCTTATCTTACTTCATCTTCGTCTTTAATCTCTAGCTACCTCTTCTTCCGGCGCTTATCTCTCTTCTCTTACCTATTACACTCAGTCCTCTTCACTTCTACACCTCTCTCTACCTTCCTCTTATTGCAACTAATCGACAAGCTCATCAAGGGCTAAATAAAACGATATAACATAGAAGGTAATATTAATTAATAAACTAAAGATAGAACATAAAGAATGAAGATACGATAAAAGTAGAATCAAGATATATAACGAATCAATGTGTCCAGATTATGGGACTAGTACATTAGATAGTAAGGGATCACAAAAAGATTTTAATACGATGTTATAAGATTAACAATGCCAAAGTAGTATAAGAAATAAAATACCAGAAAGCAAAATCTATATATAGGAGATAGAAGAGGAGGCACATTCATAAAACTAAATTTAAAATGCTTAATTGTAATTAAATAATCATTACATAGAGGATTATGTATTAATAATATCACTTATAAACTGAAGTATTTCCAGCAAGACGCTCTTGTAATGAAAGGTGCGAGCATAACGGATGTAGAGCTGTAACATAGCCGAGATTTATGGGATTTATTCATATTGGAGATAATGTGATGCAAAGAAGCGACTAACAAGAAATAACCTAATGTTCAATTAAAGTACATCATATCTTATTTGTTGTTTTTCATACAATTAAGAAAGAGTAGTTTATAATAAAAACACGCATTGAAATATCAATGGCATCTCTGCGCGGCGCATCAATATCAACTAATAATCACTTACAATAGCCCTTTATCCAACTGATTATATATGGTATTTGTTTTAAAACTTCATTCATGAGATTATAATTGTAGTATTAGGTTCATGAGCTTAACGTTCATTTGGGTCACGAAAGTTTTACACATATTCGCAGAGGTTATCCAACTGGATAGTCTATGTTCCAGACCACACATTAAGAATAGATAACATCTATCATAGAAGAATTAAGTATGAACCAATCTTATTGTACATATCAATAGATTATACTTAGCGGATTTCAAAGAATTCAGACACGCGCAATCCCCAGCCCACTGCTGCGAAAAATATGAGGCTTTATATCGAAGATCTCCTCCTAATTTCATTCTCCCCTGGTATGAAAGAGAGGACTCACACTTTACATGCACAGGAAAGAATATTCCTGTAAGAACTTCTTGCACAGTTTCTACTCCATACATTTAGTATTCTTGAATTTTAGTGGTGGTTCAGCAATAGTATAAAGTTCAAATCTTCTTATTTGCTCTGTCTCAAACTCATACTTTCATAGATTATGATTATTTACCATCAATGCATATTATGTCAAAAATAAATGATGGCCACATATTCTTTTTAGACACAGTTGTTCTCTACATGAGCGCTTGACCTCCAAATTACCATAGCTAATTTTACGACAGTGTTATAATCTATGAAGAAAAATTGGCAAAACGAACTGAACCTGTAGTTCTTGTAAATAATGCTGAGAGAGTCGTGCCTAATGCTTATGTATCCACGCAAGCGTCGACCACTACCGGTGCATCGGGACGGTGACCTCGACATTAAGCACTCTATTAAACTAGATAGTTATTTTTATTACCAAGACCTTGAAAGAACGTTATCATTTAGACAAGTAAAAAAAACTACGAAATATTTTAAAATGCAAAATTTCTTTACATATAAACCTACAATATTAATTTTAATAGAAAATTTATTTCCATAACTAAAGTCATGTAATGTGAGGAATCACCTTAATGAAAGAGTCTTGCTGAAGTCAAAAACGTTATATGTAATTTAAATAGCTGCGTATCAGCTAGCAATGGTATGAAATGGAGTTAGGAAGAGAGGAATAACCTCCTTGCAGAGAGATTATCAGTATAAAATATCTAACCTTCTCAGGCAATTCAATGAATTGAATACAGGACAGCCACTATTTAACTCCCCAGGTTTCTCGAAAATAACGATGTGTGCAGGGATGAAGGGGGGTCGTTGCACGCGCAATCTTCCATACGGCTCTAGCTCAACATATAACGCAAGAATCGCTCACCAAGACAGAACGCGCCAGAGAGCCCGTCTTAACAAATAATCCTTAGGTTCACAGGCCGGAGCAAAAGAAAAGTTAAAAAAAAAAATTCAGAGCAGGAATTAGAAACACAGAAGAGATGGGAAAGGAGATTTCCAGGCAGAACCAAGCACGCTTTTACGTATGATGAGCATTGTAAAAAGTAGAAAAATTCGCACACGAAAAACAATGAAGGAGGTGCAGGGAAAGAAGGAAAAAGCTAACCGCTGGGCAAAAAACTGTAACGGCCGCCGCCGGAGGATGTACCTGTGGAAAATATCTAACCAAATAATCTGCGGCTCGGCGCAGCACAGCACCCCGTTACGACGTGCTGTGAAACACAGAGAAAGGGACGAAGTGCGTAAACGGTTAGTCAGGTATACGCAGAAACGTAGATAGGATAAGTATCGCTTATTACTAGAACATCACTAGCCGCCGATAAGCGAAAATGAGAGAAATATACGTACCAATGAGAACTGGGAAATAAAGCTTAGCCAAACATTACGCGCAAGGTACCGTAAAGATAGATTGTCGATAAAGTGAAACTGGAAAGTATAGATTTTAACAGGTTTATTAAGAGTAACCTGTTTTGTGCCTTTTGATTGAATACTTCTACTACCTGTCTCAAAGCAATGGATGAAAAAACTCAGAGAGCTTCACCATACCCCTACATATAATGGAGAACAGTAACTTCATTACAAAAAGAGAGATTAGTAAGCACCCAAGAGATTTAATTGCTAGAGTTGGATAGTATAGCTAGAGAAGAGAAGGAAAAAAAAAGAGTATGTCTCGCGCAAGTCACTAAGAACCAGAAAGATCAGATAGTTTCTCTGTTGAGGCCGCAGTTAGAAGACCGTAGTGTGATGTGAGGTTTGTCCAAAGGACAATTATTTTGGTTATTATGGTACAAGGAGAAGAATTGTATGACCTAATAGTGGTCAAGAACAAGGAGAGAACAGAGAAATGCAGTCTAAGAGTAAGATGATAGGAAAAGTTCAAGAAGATGGTTATATAGAGAAGAGAGATATTATGATTAAGACAGTTAGTGTTTGGTTAAAATAAGTAAAATTTGATATTTTCACAGGTTGAAGATCGACAAACCCAATTACCCGAAGAATATAAGATTCTATCCAAGAGTTCACCAGAGGTAAATAGAATCGGAGAAGACATAGTAGAACGACAGCAAGTTCTAGAAGTAAAAAGAGGGGAGCAAGAATCATATGAAATTATGAGTTATAAGTAAGAATGCATGAGGTCGGAGTCAATCGGCTATGAGTGAAAGATAGAGATTAAGAAGATGCATATATATGAGTAAGAGAAGAGTAATCAATAGTTAATGATAATATTATAAGAATATATAAAAGTGACAGAGATTAAAGGCCATAAAATGCCATAAATTAAAGGTCATAACATTATAAACAATTGTGTACCTATTGAATTCAATTTTATCTGATTCGATCTATACATCAAACCAAGGTACAGGTCATACAGACAAGAAGCATAACAAGAAGAGGCAAAGAGGGACGGAACCCAAGAGTAGAAGGAGGTGAAGAATAGCTTGGAGATAACCACACGTTTGTACGCGTACCATACTACGGCTCAATATGCGTTTGCGGATCATAGTCAAGCGCCACCACGCAAGTTTATCCTACCTGATGTAGTTCACTTAACTAGCTGAACCATGTCAGTTAATAGGAAGCAGTATATCGCCAGTAGACCTTGAAACGCATGGTAGTAAAGGCCAATACTCGGCAGATCGTGAGAATGGAAAGAGTACTATCTCCTGAGATCTTTACCAGAAATAAGAGCGCGATCTTAATGCAATTTGAATTGAATGTCGGGAGTGGGTCATGAGGGGTTTCAAACATGCGATAGCGTAACAAGTAACATAAGTGTATGAGCCAGTAATGTCAAAGGAGCCGTGATATTTCCACTAAATGAAGGACCAATTTATCTGCAAAAAAGAGTTCGGCATATTTATAAATATATTTCGGAATGTAGGTTTGCGACTTTACCACTTCTAACTCAGGCAGTGTCAGCTCCTCGCTTGCTTCCTCCCCACACTGTCTACTTTGACCACAGTCAAGCTTAAGTATAATATATAAAGATCAAGTAGAGATAACTATACTTAATTAAGAAATTAAACACAGAGGGGCGGGGTCCGCACGTAAGCAGGCAACCCCTTCAAAACTCTGGCACTGATGCTCGACCACCCGCCTTCCGTAACGTTGCTTAGATCGTCAAGAAGACCTAGTGCCAAACCAGAGTCCCAAATGTAGTCACTGGCCACAGAGACATAGGCGGGACCGACCCCGATGAGAGGAGCATAGCCCGCCGACCCCGGGAGGTCATCCATGAACTACGCTCCCAGTTAAGTGTGATGTTAGTAGGAAATAACGGAGCGCCTGAGAGATGTGGCTTTTTCATATCTGAAGAAGTGTTAATTTCACGGATGACAGAAACTATCGGATACAGAATATTAGAGGAGGAAAGCCACAATGTTACTGAAAGTGTTAGAGATGTTCTTGGCAAGAGGAACCAGAACAATTGTGTATCAGGTTTAGGAGAACCGCGAATGAGGAGGTAGAGTCGCAACAGTATATTCCCATTCGATGAAACGGAAAAGCCCCGCCGATTTGCGTGAAGAACAAAACGTCGAGACAAGAGCAAGAGTTGACTCAACCTGACAACAATCCGCCATTACTTGACATAGAATGAAAAATTAAAAGCCCGCAGATGGAGTAGCCCAAAAGCAGTAGGAACGAGAGTAATTTTTACCACCAACGAGATACGGGCGAGTGATGTCATCTACACTATGAATAGCGCCAGATGAACGACAAGAAGCAACGAATTGTAACCAGATGGAAGTATTAATGGAGGGATGAGAAAGAGTATAATAGTTCGAAGAAGGAATGAACCTGCTCATTCCATCTGCGGTCAACAGCTCCCCCTTAGTGGCAGAAGGAGGCCGTAGAGAAGCGTCACACCAGGAATTCATAAAAAGCATAAAGTCAATTTACAGTTATATAAGTTAGATACTTAAGAAGGCGATAACGAAACAAAGACCCGTACCAATCGCCCTTAATAAAAGATCCAGAAAATATATTGATATGAAGATCGAATGACAGTTATATATATTTTAATCATCCAAAATGTGGTATCGGCTCAAAAATGGAGACCTTCAGATTAGGCTTGTTCAAAAAAATATAGCAGGAACACAATACATGCTTAAAGCTAAAACTGGACCTAATATAATTTTCCAAATCTTCCTGCTACCTTTATATAAGTAGGCAGAGCGAATTGCTTAGTTTTTCAATCCTCTGAGGTAGCTCACCCAAGTGAGTCTTAGATCGTTTTAAAAAGCCGTAAAGCAAATGCTTTTGCACAGTGCTACTAACTGCTACCTATTAATTAAAAGAGGTAATTAAACAATTTGGAAGATGAGTTCAAACTATTTCAATACTTATGCGTTCATTTAAGTTTAAATTATATAATAATTCTTAAATATATAATTATAAAAGCTAAACATCACGTACCATCGGTTTCCATTAAGTTCCTTACTACTATTACTTCGTAAAGTAATTTTCACCCCACTCTTATTGAACCTTTCTATTTCACGGCAAGGGGGTAGTCTGAATAAACCCAACCCATTTTAAGATTGCGTTTTGATGTAACATGACAAGGTTTTTCGTCGAATACTAAAAGAATTTTACTATCAAAAAACATATTATATATTGAGGGTTATGACATTTCCTCAGGATTCGTCCTCATCCCAACACTGGCGTTATCTCTGTGTTCATTGATGAAAAAAAGCAGGACACCAATAGAGAGCACTCTTTGAATCTCAGGCGTTGTCCTCACTACAGGGTCAATTAACAACACCGCTTCAAACTCTGATTGGGTAGCTGCCAGCAGGTTAATTGTGTGGGTATAATCCATGACAGGATTTATTCAAGATAGTGTATACACTGTAGAAATCAGATTTGCCATTACCTCCTCGTCCTATAGTTTCTTGCAAATTCTTTTTTTCTAGAAGTTCGTTAGGTGGAAGTGAGAAGCAAACCAGGATAAAGAAGAAAAAACATAAGTGACAACAACCTAACCACAAACCAACGGTTAAGTTGTAGGCTGTCATGTAACTCAGACAAACCACAAAGTTTAGTCGGTTTCTAAAGAGCTACAAACGCGTAGTCCTCCAAAACCGATGAAAAACGTAATATCCATTCTAATTACACTGATTCAATGGTATTTATCATCCAAAAACAAAAGATCAAGCAAATAAAATAGACAAAAGAGAAAACCAACACACCAAATTAATTACTAATATCACACTAAAAACAACAAAAATATATTTTAAGATTAATAATTTGATAAGAACTTTTTAACATTTTGTGGTTTTATTTATGATATGCCACTCCAACCTTCAAGTTATTGTAAAAAAAGTTTATATGTAAAAATTTTATACACGGAAACCTCTCCCTTATATAGTTAAAATAACTATAATACAAAAAAAAAAAAGTTAGTATAAAATATATTTAGTAATTTCAATAAAAAGGAAAAAAAAAAAAAAATAAATTTACAAAAATAAAAAAAAAAAAAAAAAAAAAACAATAAAAGCAACCATCTGGCATATATTTTCTATGGATTTTGTTGCCAAAACCACCTTGTCCAATGTCATTCTTATAGTTAAGTTGGAACTCACATTTAGATGGGAGAAAAGCCTACAAAACATTCTAGTTAACAATAACAACACTGTAAGAGCCAAGTGGTGTATAACCATATTTTGCAAAAATTGCATCTCTAGTTATTGCTATGCAGACAACCTTAAGAATTTTTTTTTTTTTATATTCATTATCACACAGTCAGACTATACCAGTAAAGGAAAAGAAGTCAGCCACTCACCACTACACACATGTTCAACCAAGAATCAATTTTCTACCCTCAGTTGTTATTTTTTTTCTCAATCTCTAAAAGTCTTTTGACGTCCTAAATTCTCTAGTATGCATTTTTATAAGTTGTGCATCATGAGTTAATTTTCTTTTTTAATTAGCTCTGTTAAAATTAATTCGTAGTCTGCTTCTATTGACCATTGTCCTTGTGTGCAACAAATAGTCTGATGAAAATGCGAAGATTTTTTTTTGGACTTGTCGCCGAGTAACTATACCAAATCGACCCGGTATCGTCGCGGTTGTACCAATTTAAACGGGCCCTAGTGACGATTTAGCGAGGAACTGTTCTGTATCGTTCTAGGACGTGACATTCGCGTGCCGGTACTGAAACTTGTTTTTCAATAACATATGTTTGCGATGTATGTACATTACAAGTGACGAACCTCGGATAAGATTTAATTCATATGAAAGATCTTATAAATGTCCGAGGACAGGAACGATATCAATTCAACAATTCGTTGATTACATCAGCAAAACATTAGGCGAGTTTCCCAGCATTATAAATCTTATTGTGAACCACGACAATTATTCTAATATAGGGCGCACAATGTTCACTGTTAAAATTTCAAGCAGTGAATATACCATAGGAATCAAATTATCTTAAACAACTGCATTTCCAATAAATTTTTATTATCAGGATTTTACGTTTTTGAGATTGTTTTGATTTAAATGGACCAGAAAAACAAGTTATTAACCAGAAACCCGATCCCGTTATATTTAAGGATGAAAATTGGCTGTGGAGACACATTTTGCGAGGTAAAAGCAAAAGTTCTCCACAAAAAAGTATCTAAAATTAAAAAAATGTAAAATGAAACATAATTTGGATATAAAATCCCTAACTGCCTTTGTAAAATTAACAGCGGTAAGGAAAAATTATGTTATTTAATTACTATAAATTCTGTGAAACAATTTGGATTAATAATGACAAATAAAAAAAATCTTTCACAACACCTATTCAAACCGAAACAAATTCTAATAAATAAATTTAAGTTTCTCGTTCAACAATAAATACGAAAATAGATTATCCTAAGATATTAGATTATCTAATTTTTTGGTACAATTGCTTTCCTTATTAGATCGGATCTTAACTAAGAAATAATCTTTACCATATCTGAAGACAATAAATTCCTCTCAACCAGTTTTTTTAGATAGAGATAAGAGAGACGAGACCGTATACGCTCGGAAATCTACACTAGTGTGTTAAATTAATCTTTTTCTTTCGTGTTTGTCCTGGGATTCATAATTATTTATTTTCCAAAACTTTGAATGGATAATCAAAACTTTTTTTAATTACAATAGCAATGAATACGAAATATAACTCTACAACAATAAAACTAATTTATATATAGACGTTGAAAAATATAAGAGATCAAATAACTTATTAAATAATAATTAATAGCCGAAACATTAACCATACATAAATACGAATAACAATAAAATATTCTAAAGATGAATTAAATGGTAGAATATTGAAAGTACGTCATGGAGGCCAAAAAATATTCACAAATAGACGGATAAAGAAGCAAAGCATAAAAGTATTGAAAAGTATAGAAAAGAATAAATATATAAATAAATTTTGAGATAAATAAAATTATAAAACAAATACAAAAATGTAGATAATATAGAGATGATTAGTAATAAAATAAAATAATGATATTTAGGAATATGCAATTATCAGAGGATTGAAAATAATAGATAAAAAAAATAAAAATTAAAATAAAATTAAAATCTTAATAATAATAATATAAAGAAATGTAAATTAAAATAATTAAGACAAAAATTAATAATATAAAATATTAAAATTATTAAAATTTAAATAATAATACATTAAAGTATAATAAGATAGAAAATATAAATTAAAGTATAACATTAAAATTGGGAAATGAATTTATTTAGAAAAAAATAAAATTTAAAATTTAATGTTAACTCTTAGAATTGAAAAAAAAAGAATGTAAATTTAAAACTAAAATTACAGACTAGATTGAAGTTCTCATAAATAATAAATAAACAATTTAAAGTAAAATAAGATAAATAATGGAATAAAGTGAGAGCGTTATTAGCGATAGAAAGTTTTATTTAGTCAGATACAATTGCACGTAACTCCCGATTACTCCAAACGCCCACAGTTTGAGATCAATACACAATAAGATAAAAGGTACATGACGGAGCATCAAAACTCGAAACAAGTACAAGATGAACCGAAACAAGATAACCGAAACGTCGGAGAAAATACGCGACAACCACTTTATGTTAAACAACGCAAACAACAAGCAGTGAGGGCGACAGTAACTAAGTCAAGTAGAAACTCTTCCAATGACATATTAATTAATAATAATCAACTAAGATATTAATAATAATAATCACAGTAATAATGAGAATAAATTGCTAATACATATCTCGTATTTAGACTTTACAATACCTACGCTAATAAGTAATTGCAACAAAAATAACATTAATTATTAATAAATAATGTAATAATAATCTCTCTGTCAACCAATAATAATCAATAATAATAAGTAACTAATAATATACTTAATCAATAATAATAATATAATAATAATAATAATCAGTAAATAATACTGGTACGTTGTGGTAGATATAATTAAAACGATTTTATTCAATTTCACAGCCACAATAATAACTAATACAGTACAGTGCCTGAAATCAAATAATCTCTGTAAATCAAGTAACTCATGTTAATAATAATATATAAGAGGGGTGTGGGAATGATAATGATGAAATAATAAAAAAATATTGTAATATAAATAGATAAACATCATGATTACAAGTAATTAATAATAAAGATGGAGGGGAACGTAAGATAAAAAATTCGGATGACTATAAATCAGAACCACGGGAATATAATAGTGAGAACTATTAAAATAACAAGTACAATAATAATAATAAGATATCATAAATAATATAATAATAAGGATAATCAATAAGAGTCGTAGGATATTTAATAGACTATATAATCCTACATCTGACCTTATAGTTTCAAAAAAATCTGTAATTTGCAAATATATTTTTATTAAGTTATCCCACGACGGACAGGCAAAGACCTATTAAAAGAAGGTTATTAAAAATATATATTAAATAATTCTTACCTTAATTTTGAAAGCCCTTTTAAAACCACTTGCAAAAAAGCCGCCGAAAGGACCAATGACACCACTGAAGAGGGAAAGGGCAATCGAATGAAAGACAAATGGATACATTGATAAAGTCCTCTTTCTACCAAGCTAATAAAACAAATAAACTTTCCATTAGACCCGTGCATAAGTTTATTCAATGATCTAAAGAATAAAAGTAACATGATATTATAACATTTCAGATCCGAAGTCAACCTCAATAACTAATATATATTCAATTACTTGATTATCAATAAATTTAGCTACTGCAGTACCTCATTACGTAAACTCTAATTATAATAATATATTAGCATGAGTTAGTAGAATGACAATCGGCGTCCACAAAGAAAAGATGGAACTATTCAGTAAAGGTAACATATTTACAATTACATATACAAAGACTATATTAGTATATAAATTATAAATAAAATCCCTTCAGTGATTATAATGCTTAAGGTAAAATATGAGCGATCTAAAGAAGAATAAGATATCCATTAAAAATTATACCGTACCACATCCAAAATTATCTAAGTATTTATGAATATAGGCTAATAGATATATCAAATTCACCAGCATAATACAGTTTTAGAAAAAAATATATAGTAACTTATATACTGTATAAAGTACCGAATATAAAGTATGCCATTATTCATATATATATATATAAGAAATCATAATTTTTAGGAAGTTTTTGAATTACAAACATATTATATATAACCTCAATTATAATTATATTAAATATGTATCATTAGTAATATACCCAAAAAGAGTAATATTTACTACTATTTATTTACTTATTTTGTTTATATAATTTCATAGTACATATATAAATTAAACTTAATTTGTAGTGTAATATAAAAATATCTATCTCATCAGGACTGACGACATTGTTACCTATATAGTAAATTCTTAAAGTTCTTGTGAAATGTTATATTTGAAATTAATTATAAAATATTTTTATAAATTATTGAAGTGTTCTAGCATCAATAAGATGAATTAAAGTTGGTAGAGTGCTACTGGGGAACTAGTCACAACATAACACCAACTAAATATCTAATCTATCTGAGAGGTGTCTCTCATTAAGCATTATATTGTGTACTGATCTTCAATCATTCATTTATATTATCTTATTACTAATATATACAATATATCGCAACTCGATATAATGCTTACAATACAATACATATGTAATTATTGACACCATATCTAGTCATGTGTCAATTTTTTATAGATGCAATAATTACCTAAAAAATAAATTTCCCAGTTTATATTTCTAGCACTTTTCGTACGGTTGATGGCGAGCATTGCTGACATGAAGTAAGTAGCCTGAAATAATGCTACATCCTTACAGATCGACGTTTTAATTATAGTGCTAAACTAGCTCATAACATCCGTATGGTACAACATATAAGGGTATGCTCTAGTTACATCGTCTCAGTATAGTCTTATTAGTGTGGTAACCGTACAAGTATCTGGGTTAGAGCTATCAATAACAAAAAAAAATCTATTGCCAGAGCGTTAATCCCCATTGTCTTTCTCATAAAGGTAGTTTCATCTATAGCCTAAGACTCTCAGATTTTGAACAAGTCTTAACATTCCTTCACTCTCGCTCTTGACAACTCGAATTCGCAGGCTACTTAATAATATAAATCAACAATCTCTAGCGGTTCTTGTATCTAATTATAGAGAGCTACTTCCGGGCAGGAAGTATCTTACAGTACCGTTTATTTCTTACTTTCATGAAGCGCATGAGGAGCACCACAATAATGCTCATGTTTCAAAGCTCTGGAGAAAGATAGAGTGTGTATATGACGTTTCGAAGGGATTCCATCGTCGTTGTTGTTTATATAATCCACCAAACACCAACTGTCCACGATCTGTTATTTTCCTTTATTTATTAAATTTTATATGCACAAAAACCATTAGAAAAAGTACTAATGAAAATTTAAGAATAGATTTCCAGAGAGGATATGTATTTTACACAACACACAATCTATATGTTAAAGCCCAGAAATTCCAAAAATAGCTTCTGAGTCGGAGAAAAACTGTGCCACATACACGCTAACGGGCTATCAATAAAATAATTAACATAACGCCCTCTCATTGTCACATAACACTAACCTAAATATCCTCCAATTTAAAACCAAACATTCTGTAAAAATAACCGTGAGGTAACTAGTTTAGCACAGTTCATAAATAAACTGGACATCTAGATAATAGAAAATATAGAATGTATTTCACCTCACCGTAAAATCAATAAATACCTAATAATGATTATAAACATAATTCTAAGTTCTTTGATAAAATTCAAGATATATATCCGTAAATGAATATAATTATTTAGGCAATTAACATATTTTTATTTTTATTTTTTATCTATAATATTACAAATTTTAAAAGGGAATAAATAAAATAAATAAGCACCATTTGGTATAATTATTTACCTATACTGATTAAATATAATAAGTGTTGTGATAAGTGATGAATAAAATATATAAAGGTGGCCTTCCATATTGTTCCTAATGGGAGATGCACCTGTTCAATATATTGTCCATGTACGATGCGAAATCTCCTCATGTTAACTACAACTCATACACCTCAAAGGGCAATTCAATTTAATTTAGCTGGAACCAGTACCGTAATTCTAAGTCCGAACAATAAATCGATATAAATACCAACAACACGTTAAAAATAACAAGCGCCTCGTCTTACTAAAGATTAATGGAGACAAAACCACAACTAAATTAGAACAAAACAGGAACCTAATAAGAGCGTAATCATATCGGAAAAAGTAGTGACTCTCGGAGGTAATCAACACAAGAACATATGCATCAACCAACACTTGCGTATGTACGCATGATGCGTTTTGTAATAAGAAAGGCGACAAATGGACGACTGTGAGTGTCAGAGTCATGGACTTGGTGACGTCCACGTACCCACGTAGTATCTCGTTAGCTAGAGAATTTAAATATGTTAATAACCATCTGGAGAAGGTCTGGATCGGACAACGTTACAAGAACGAGGCCTTCTAAATCGATGTACATCAATCAATGACCAAGGGATATAATGAGAACTGCTCAAGAAAGGAAATAAATATGATTGAAGGAAGAAGAGAGCGAGGGTGATGGAAGTATTATCAGAAATAAGGGCGAAAAATCTTAAAAGTCTCACATGTCACGCCTACTCATGAAAAAGGTGATAAAACTGTGTAGGTGAATAGGATGTAAGGTAGGAAAAAATGTAGTGGTGTAGCTAAGTGTGGAAAGGAAAAATGATAGAGAGGAAGAGAGAAAGGAGTAGCAGTTCTTTTCGCAATGGGAGGAACACTGAGTCCTCGGCCCAACAGAGAGCCTAATGAGAATAAACTGATTAGGGACTACCAACGTGAATTAACACTGAAACAAAATATCCTGAGGCCAAAATGAACAGGGAAGAAGTATCTGTTAGCAGAACAATGATGCAAAAGATAAGAAGTCCGTTATTGAGGATGTTGGGACTAAGCAAATAGGAGATAGTGTAAGAGATAACAGTCGAGTGTTTTGAATGAAGAAGAATAGACATGAGGCAAAGCAGATTGATTCATGGTAAAAAAGAAAGCAGTTAGCGTAGGTAGGAAGTCTTACCATAAAAAAGCAAAAATAGTATTAAATATATCACAAAAGAAACAGATGCTCGATGGAATCGTCATATAAGGAGGAACAAACAGAGAGCAAAACTGAAGAAGGTGGTCATTTACACGGTATTTTAAAGAGAAAGCAAAGTAAATAACATACGGAGAAAGAAGACTAACGAGATAAATTTGAAAGGATAACAGTATTTGAATTAAGCAGAGGACTAAATGAGGGGGCTGTACAAGGAGAAAATAGGGAGTCTCTTCATTTGTGAGGAAAGCGCGTGAACCGTATTCAAGTGAGTTTAACGAACATGAAGAAAAAATAAGAGCGGACATCTGTATAGGAGATCAAAAAGGCAAAAGTGAATATCGTATAGGATAAAACGGTGGTTTTGGAACCTGGAAACTGAATGAAATGAGAATGGTGAAGAAATTAGGAGAAATGATAGTAGGAAAAAAGAAGACTTATCGATAAAAATCTAGAAAAAAAAAATATAAAGTCATTAGAAAGTATGAAAACAAACCAGTGATAAGTAGGAATGTGTAGCAGCGGTTTGTGGGCAAGAAGGAATAAGAATCGTGATTCTATCATTGGGGAATAAGTTTAATTAGGCAAGGAAGGAGGATAGATGGGTAAAAAGAATCAGAGTGCTTGAATTAAAGATTGAAGAACTAGTATAAAACTCTGCTAGGTATAGAGTACAAAGTTGTAGTACCTGCATGTGAAATGAAGTCAGAGCAACTGAGACGCAGAATGGTGATTGACGGTGCGAGTTCGGAATTTCAGCATGTTGTAATAAATGACTGATTTAATCGAGGCGATAACATAGCAGTCTGAGGAGAATTGGAGTGGAGAAGCGAGTAAATGATAACCCCCTTATAATATAAGGGGTAAAGGAGATAAGGAGAAATAGTGTGGAAAGATATAATAGTGAGAGAAATTGATTATTGAGTGTATGAGAGAAGAATATGATGTCTAAGGATAACTATATAAAGGTACGAAACAAAGAGCAAAATTATGCGTCACAGTGTGACTGAAGAACTGGATGGTGAAAAGCAAGGTCGCGTTTAGGGAATAAGGTTAGACAGATGTGCATCTCTCTGTCAAATGTCTTTCAACTGTGAAACAGGCCACCAATGTGAAGAGTAACGAGCGTGCATTTATCCCAGAAGAAGAAGAAATAAAGTCGTAGGCCTTATTTAGGCTCTCATAATGAGATTATTTACGATTACAAAGTCGGCGTCATGAAAAGATTTCCCCAATAAAAGGGGAAATGCTCTAACTGCAGCCTTTCAAGTAATATGTGCAGTGGTGGCTGAGGAGTCTTATCCTCGTGAAACACGAATATCATAAGTATATATGGGACGCTAGTGAGGTGTGTGAAGATTAATATTTCAGGTGTCAAAAGTGATTGGCGTGAGTGAAGTACTTAAATGCGCATATGATGGCTTAGAGAGTTGTGGTAAATATTGTCGGATGCTCTTAGAGATATATTTCAATTTGGAATATCTAGAGAGATTGAGGAGTGTTATTTGGAAAAAAAATTAGAGTTTAGTTGTGTTCAATGTGCAGGTTAAACATTAAGTTGAAGGAGGTGGCAGACACATGAGTGTTATATGAGAATGATGGAAAATGGAGTTGAAGAGTTGAGTTAAAGGTAGCCTTACCGTATGTTGTGGGCGGTTGGAGTAGATTTGGTTAATTGTGTGGCGAAATCATGTAAGAGAGTTATTGAGAGAAGTGGAGGTTAATTAGAAGCACTTGTGCGCGAGAGGTGTAGTTGTAAGTAGGAGGGTTTGAAAGGTGTAACACAGGTGTATGCATAAGAGTAATGACCCTATTGGTTAGCCCTGAATTGATCAGTTTTATGACGCTCCTACAAGTGTGGAAACTTTGATTATAAGATCAGGCAATATAGGGGAGCCAGCTGACACATAGTGTGACCACGGTTATAACTCGTTTGCGGATAGTAATAAAGGCCCGTTATGTAAAAGTGTTCCAATATTCAGCAACTTTTGTTAAACGAGAATAAATGTAGAAATAACCTACTAAAGTTTAAGCGCGTGTGATAGTGGAACCTCGAAGCGAACATGGGACGCACGAAAAGAGAAAGTGAGAATTTAAACACTCACTTATACGCCTTAACGGTAATGTCTTGGCGCGGAGAGAATAGTGGGTTTGGCAAAAAGGCAGTGAGAAGCAAGTAAGGTTATTGGGTAACTAGAGGTATTTGTGACATGGCAGGGGTCGTTTAGGAAGGTCCATGCGCTCGCTCGGCCCACCTGGCCAAGGAATCCCGATGAAGGGAGAAGCACTGACCCCATTGCCCGAAGTTTCAAAGCCATCCATGAGCGGTGCCGTCGCGTTGTTCAAAATCCCACCATCGTTTGGAGGGGGTGACTATAGTATTCAGCCAACTGACAGAGCGAGTGTTCTATAAGAACATAAAAAAAAAAAACGAAAAATGTCAACCTGATGGCTACAGATGGAGCGAGAAAAAAATGACATCGATCGTGATATATACTTTATCTTCATTCAGTACTGATTTTTCGTTCTACCAAATTTACGGTTATCTTTTTCTTTAACATATATTTCTATCTATTTCATTCATTTCACTAAATAGTTACATTAAGTCAAGTCACGCACTACCATTTAGCGACCAGTCTATATATGGTGATAGATTGCAGGAGGAGGAGAAGGTAAATGAGATATAAAATATCATTAAATTAAAAATTAAAAATAAAATATATAAACCGAATATAATATGATCAGATATACTTACATTATTTAACGATAAAGTATATATCTTAAATTTACCATGAGTATATTACTAGTAAGTTAATAATTGTAGAAGTATTTAATAGTATTTAATAAATATATATTAGAATTAAATTATTATATATAGTTAATTTACGATAGTTATATATAATGAAGATAAGTAATAGTGAAGGAGACGACATTATATAGGGTATAGAAAAGAGAAGGGATAGCAAAAAATAATACACCACCGAATTATTATTAAGTAATATATAAAGATAATATAATATAAGAAGTAAGTTTGAGAATATATTATTTATTAAGGAGGGAGAAAGTAGGGAATTATGAGCTAAAAATAAGTGATGACAAGATAAAGAAAGAAATTATACTTGATGGACTACATATAAGAGATAGAATGAATGATCCTGTATTTCATGAATTAGTAAAAAATCATAGACATAAAATAAATATATATAAATAAGAAATATATACGTAGACATATAGAATATGATGGATAATGAAGATGGATGGTATAATTAACATCAGGATAATATAATAAATATGTAAAATAGGAAAAACTACTAGTAATAAATTATGATAATAATATAAGTTGATTATACACGATGTGAACACCTCATCTCAGGCTAGAGGACAAAGAACGCCACCTTATTTGTAAATTCAGGGAGGGGCGGTGTGATACGACGTTATCTAAGACTCAAAGTTAAACTCCACATATTAGAACCGCAGGAATGACGACACGAATATGCAAGCAGGCTAACGACGCAGAGGCCTTAATTGATAGTGGGACATGTTGATATATTGAAGTAAGGAAACGAAACCGAAGGTGGTGCAAGAGAGAAATATAACCAACGAGACAGAGGGGGTGGCATGAAAGTACAGGGAAGGCATCGTCGCACTAGCGAGAGCAGAAAGTACTACGAGTGAGAGTCTTAGCATGTGCATGTGTATGAGAAGAATCCATATAATGAAATCAATGAGGAATGCAAGAGTGAGCGGGAATGAAGCAAAGCGAGTAAGAAGGAGGCGAGATATCCCCCTCTGACGGTAGAGTCATCCTACTTTACTATGTACGATAAGGGATGAGATTAGTAGGGAGTGAAGTAAGAGTACGCGCCTGGTATCCGAGAGGGTGTATTCATATCGAGACAGCCGGATATTGAGCGATTTGAAACGAAACGCGTAGGAGAACACTAGTAAGTGAGGAAAGCGAAAGAGAAGAGCAGGATGAAGATAACTCCCAGCAGGGAGATTAGGAGGGGGAGTTGTGGGGTAAGAGCAGATGCAAGTGGATGCGAGTGCGCCAAGTCGACACCATGACTCTCAGCTGGACTAGCGCTTGGGGATAGTGTGGGAATCTGATCTGCACAAAGAAGAATAAAATAAATAAGGTAGAAGACGGAGGTGATGCAAAATCTCTAGATGAAAGAGAGAAAAAGGTCGTGTGACAGTCTTCCCGATTAGAGTCCACAGGGGTGGAAAGCTGG
>JABUQX010124659.1:0-15000 GCA_015478945.1 Trachelipus rathkii | reverse complement strand
TGAATGACTCCAACGATTGCATTAAGGTTATGAGACTAAATTTTTAAAGTACTTAATCTTGGTTACCAATAATGTATGTACAATTATTTGACCTGTATTACTTCTTAGCAAATAAGCCTAAAATTTACCGATTTTTATAGTGCCTCAGAAACAAAAACTTAACAAAATTAATGGTACTTAAGATTAAAGGTTTCATAAAATTATACCTACAGAACATAAAAATACTTGATATATACATCTTTAACAGATTAATATTTACATCGTATAGGCTAATTTTGAGCCACTTGGACCGAATTGCCCCGGATTAAAGTACTGCAGTAAGCCAGTCCTCAGTGTGTTTACATATACAAAGTAATTCGTCGGTGCTCATAAAAACACGTTTGGTATTATAATATGGTGAATGATTAGCACACGTGAAAAATTCAGAACCGTTAGGGTTTCTTTTATATAAAAATGAAACTCCGCATCCAGGGATCTTAATTTCCCATTGAATAATGTCTTGTATAGAGGTATATCTGTTAAGGCGAATCATGATATACACTTAGTGAAAATAGAACACTTTTAAGATAGAGCAGAGAACTTGTTCACCGCTTAACAGCTGAAGCGATAATGGTTTTAAAATGAGTTTAGACCTACAAGATAATATAGCATTCCTGTTCAAATACAAGTTTAAAGAGCTAAGCTAATTTTCTTCCAATCATAAAAATACACGTACAAGAGATAATGGATGCTCATTCAATCACAAGACAGTCTGGGTGGTGAAGCGGGACATTCCATCTAATCACTGGATCGGCGTCGTGGAGAAAAGGTTTACTCCATCCAATCACAAGAAAGGTAAACATTTCTTCCTTAGCAACTCGAAAGGTCTCACTGAGCCAGAATGTTTCAGATTAAAATATATTTAGTCTTGTTTCTATGCTGTTATCATGTTTTGTGTTGCTCTGCTATGGTTTGTTTTCTGCCTTATCAACTTATGTTTGTTGAAAATGTGTGTGCCATCAGATTAACAGGAATATATTTATATAGTAAAGACGTAAAGACGTGAAGACGTAAAGATGTGAAGACGTAAAGACGTTCCGCCAAGAGGAGGGGAGGGGTCACTTCCGGTCTATTTGCTAAACGTCCTTACTGACTTACGGCTTTAGGGTATGTATTATTTTACATACCTTAAAGCCGAAAAGGCTTAAAAAAGCGCTAAGGTTCGAGCGCTTAACGGCGGAGTTGGCAGCACCTCAACGGGGTTATCGCCATTAGTGCCTTAAGGAGTTAGGCTCTTAAAACGTATTTCTAATAAAAATTAGAAACAACTTTTAATAGAAACTCGATTTGTTTTCTATATATGCAAAATGTTTTTCAACTTTTTAAAATAAAATAAAAATAATAATAATAATAAAATAATAATAAAAATAATAATAATAATAATAATAATAATAATAATAATAATAATAATAATAATAATAATAATAATAATTATTAAAAAAAATAAAAATAATAATAAAAATAATAATAATAATAATAATAATAATAATAATAATAATAATAATAATACGAAGTGCATGCTATATATAAATTTGATTTCATAAGTCATTTTCCCCGTGAATTGTTTAATAATCCTCTTATAGTTCAATAGCGTGTCCAATTCGTAGACCCCACTCAATCACCACTATATATAGTATATATAATATATTATATATATATCATATATATATATATTATTACTAATATGTTCTATATATTGTTCACTTATATATATATATAATATATAAATTAATATATTTTAAACTGTGTATAAAAATCATTGGAAGAAGCAAGAATCAATTTTGTCTGGTAAGGCTTTACTTTATGAGATGGAATTACATTCTTGATATCTCAACCATATAATTTAAATTTGTTTATTTTTATTTATTATTATTATTATTATTATTTATTATTATTATTATTATTATTATTATTAGATTTATATTATTAATTATTTATTATTATTATTATTATTATTATTATTATTATTGATTATTATATTATTATTATTCAACTTATTATTATTATTATTATTTGTGTATACAATTTTACGCTAAAACGAATGTAGTATATATATATATATATCTATATATATATATATATAATATCGTATATATTATATTTTAGCTATATAATAAATATAATATAACTATATATATATACGTATATATATTATATATATATATATATATAGATACTATATAATATATATCATATAATATATATATATATATATATTATATGTATAGTATATATATCAGGACTCATATGCAGAGGCTCCTGATTCTAAAGTCCCTCACAAATCAATCTGAGTCGGTCAAGCGGCAACTGCCCTGTATCTTGAACTCCTCAGGTCGTTGTTTGTTTTGGGCAGTTCATAGTGATTCTATCCGGCTTAGTACAATGCGTTTTCTGTTAAAGATTCTTACAACGAGTCTATTTTCATGTGCGTAATTACTTTATGTGCTTTCTATATTTTTTACAGTTATTTAGGCAATAAACATTCTTTGCCTCTTTTGTATTTAACTATTTACGAGATGAGGTGTAACTCATTAACTACTAGTTTTATATTTAATATCTTCTCATTATCGTTCAGCGTTGTTCTTCGTGTTGATATGGGTCTCAATAATCCTGATAATAAATTATTAAATGGTAAGTTGACTAAAATATATATAGGATTGAAACAGATACGAAACTAAAATGAAATGATGCATATTAGATATAAGAAATTATCTATTCATGTTAATTAAAGAAAAAATGAAGAATGTACCATGTGCCTAATAGGACATTTCCTCTTATAAACAGGCTATGCTGTGCCCGATGACTCATATGTAATAAATGTTAAAATAAGTACGAATATTTTAGGTGTTCTAATATATGTAAGGTTGTAACGTGGAGAAATAATATGAGAGATACAATACTCAAAGTGCATCAAGATAATATATATTTAATTTTTATAATGTGTAATAATAAATAGGCAAGTACGGAATTATCTAAACTGAACCGTTTTTTCCCTTGAACGCTATCTATCTCTCCTATAATTAACATAAGGCGACTCTTGTAAGAGCTTTTTCTGGTTTTCGTCAGATGAACTACAGGTTTCCTCTCCCCGAACCATACGCTGCCGTGCCCTGTTCCCGTTTTGTGCGTTATCCATAAACACCATTTTGTGGCACATTTTTGCATTTGTATAACCCCCACCGAGGTCCACTTCGCTGACCCCATTCCACTAAAAATCAAATAATATTCATTGATAAGTTAGAAAGACTAGTCTATCTACCTACAAGGCACCATTATCTTACTCAAAATGCCATCAAAAATTAAAAACTCCAATATTAAACTCTCTAATAATTATATTCGTCTAATAAAAACTCTTCTAGAAAATTGTGTATGCGTAATTTAATGTACTACATGAGCTCATAATCGTCTACGGAGAACTTCATGGAAAAAAATTGTATGTTCCATGAGTGATATAATAAAAAGAACGAATCAAATACTCTAACCGATCTTTGTTTCTCGTACTATCGTCTGAATCTGTTGTCATTACAGCAACACCTATACCTCCAAATTCGGATGTCAAAAGGCTGATACCTTTTTCTGAGAGAACTACTATACCTTAACTGATATCAGCAAGAGAAAGAAAATCAGTCTCCAACCTTCATATACCTACTACCAATAATAAACTGTCAAGATGAGTACTTAACCTATCCAAGTTATTATAATAATAATAATAATAATTTCTCTTTATATATATATATATACTATATATATTATATATATATATATCTCTCTCTTTCTCTTTTTTATATATATATATATAATATATATATATATATATATATATATATATATATATATTTATTATATATATATATTTATATATATATATATATATATATATATATTGTCACCTTCCGCTTTCTTCTTTTTGAATATTGCGGATCGACCTCTCACGTGATCAAAATCTCGTTTTCTTTGCTTCTACGACTCCGCCATCTTCCACTCAAACAGCATTGTGAATTCCTCTTCTTAAACTCACAAACTACATATTGTGATCAAAGATAATCGTGCCAACGCATCTTATAAAGTATTTAGCAATCACCGCTCATTCTTTTGGTTGCATTTTAGGCCGTGACAATCTAATACACAAGTTTTTCTCGAACGTGAACAGGGTAGGATATTTGTACGTTATTTTCTAAACCTAATTCTCGTATACCATATTTGATTTTGTGATACTATCTGATTTTGTGTTCTGCTGCATTTTGATATTTAGTGAAAAACATTCAGTGATTTATACTCTTTATTATGCATTACATTTATTTAGATTTAAGTAACTTTTTTATATATTATTGGTTCATATAAGAGAACCTACGCACAAAATTATTAATATTATATAATAGTCCCCCTTGATAGAAAATGTTAATTATTAATAGAGAACTGACTTTTTCATGCGTAAACTTTTACATTTCAACATTTGGAAATGCATATTTATTATATTATTATTGATTCATGTATTATTATTATTATATTATATTATCTATTAATTATTAATTATTATTATTATTAATTATTATTATTATTATTATTATTATTATTATTATTATTATTATTATTATTATTATTATTATTATTATTATTATTATTATTATTATTATTATTATTTTTATTTATTATTTATTATTAATTATTAATTAATGTTAATTGTTTTCTAATATATTAATTGTGTTTATTATTCTGTTAATATAGATTCTGACCCAGAACGTTGGTTTTTATCATTCAAGCCTTCTTCTTATATTACTCCAAACGTAATAGTGGTAACCCTGGAGTTTTGATCGGAGTACTGACGTCGTCTATCCCGGCATTCCTACAGCTACAAGGATCCACAAGCATCCACATCCTGAAGGCGAACTTGTCATTATTCATATAAATTAACAAATAATTAATTCATTTTTTTTCGATAAAAATTTAAACAAAAAAAAAAAAATAAACAGGACTATTCCTGTCCACTTTCACATCTTTCACTAATTATTTTACGTTATTCGGCCCGTAAAAAGCGCTCATATATATTTTTTATCACCACTTATATAGTTTATTTGTTATTAAATTGTAGTGCGTCCTTTTGCGTCTCTGACCATTATAGTTCCTTATATTTAGTGTATGTAAGTTGCATTTTTAGCACATTTATTTCGCCATTTTTCTTCAAAAATATTTTTTATTTTTTTTTACAATCTTACATTATTAATATTTATAAATTATGTCTCCTCCTGATGCTGCAAACACCGACAACATCAATGTGATATCGCAACAGCCTGCTTCAGACAGGGAAACACCTAACGCTTATACGGGAAAGTTTGTTAACAATGATTTAGACCTAACATTTACGCTACTTGAGCTCCAGCTCGAGTCAACTAATGAACTTGCCCGCTTTAGGGCACTCTTAAATATATTACCTGTTCCCGTTTTGCAGCGCCTGAAGGACATTTTACCTTCATTGCATTCTCACAATCAACCTTATACCCAACTTAAGACAGAACTCCTAAACCGTCTAGGAGAAACAGATGCTGAAAAAGTAAAAAAACTTTTGACTGGTGGTTCTCTTGGCGATCGATTACCGTCAGTTCTATTATCTGACATGCTCAATCTGCTCGACGGCCCTCCCGTCGGTAACTGTATACATATTGTACGTCATCTCTTCCTACAGAAACTTCCTACAGAGATGCAGCTGCGCTTAGCAACGGTTGATCCCAACTGTTCACTGCAAGAACTTGCTACCTTTGCCGACCGAGTTTGCAAAGCGAAACCTCTTACGACTGCAGACATACCTTCACAAGTTTCGCATATCTCGGATTCCATCAGCAATACTAAACCTAACCACCAGCGTTCTCTTTCGCATTTGTAAATGGTCTGTTAACGTCAATTCGACAACCGCCGCCCCACTGAAAACATTGTCTTATATTGTGTTCCCAAACTTCAAGTGTATACAGAACACTATTCATGGATTTGACTACAGGAATTCGCACACTGGAAACGCGTTCCACTGTTCCTAATCCTTCTTATCCTCAACAACAATTTCCTTATCCTCAACAACAGTTCCTCATCCTCATCCTCTATCATCCTTATTCACAGCTCCTTCATATCCCAGAGCCTACCCCTAATACTTCAAACACTTATTTGCTTACAATTACGGTCATAATCTCTCGCTTCTCCAACTAGCAAACGACGTTTCCTATCGTCGTTCACCTTACTCCTTCACGCTTAGTTCGCCTTCTTCTCCAGTTACTCTCAGGCCTTTGGTTTCAGTTTCCGCGTCACAATAACCAGCAGTTGTATTTGTAGAAGATCACTCTCAAACGTTTTTGGAGACCAAACACGGTCTTGTTCTTAAGCCTTGTACCTTCGAGAATTTAAACTCCAACACCACTCCGTAAATACGGCCGGTGGTGGTCTCAAAGGTGCGTTCTAATACTTTAACTGTGTGTTAGATCTAGCAGCCGATGTGTTACCGATCCCTCCCCAAACTGTCCTTACCTCGTAGATAGTGGGAGCTCAATCTCCGCTGTACCACGTTCCATCCTCCGGGAAAACTCATGCTCCAGAAGCATCGGGTTTTTTACGCGCTGCCAACGGCACCACCATCTAACACCTATGGTACCAAACGACTCCATTTAACACTCTCGTTCCGTCGTGACTTTATATGGGACTTCACGATAGCCGACGTCACATTACCAATAATAGGTGCCGACTTTCTGTCACACTTCAACCTTCTTGTTGACATGAATCACAACCGCATCATTGATTTTGAGACACATTTCTCATCCGCTTGTATCCGTGCATCCGCATCATCAGTGGCATACATCTTTCTCCATCTAATAATATTTTTGAATCATTATTAATTTACCGATTTTCTAGAGCTGCTTTTCTTCCAGTCTCCAAATTCCTCCCAGTTCAAACACAATGAGTTGTTCATCACATGAAACTTACGGGCAGGACCTTCCATTCTCTTCACGCTCGACGTCTGCACCCGGATAAACTCAAAGCGGCAAAGTTAGAGTTTGAATCTCTCTTAGAGAAGGGCATCATCCGACCTTCAAAGTCCGATTACGCCTCTCCTTTGCATATGGTACTCAAACCTAATGGAGATTACCGCCCAACCGGCGACTATCGCTGCCTGAATGCGATCACCCGCCCGGACCGTTATAATGTACCTCATTTACAGGATTTCACATCCCACCTCTCTGGTTGTTCTATCTTCTCAAAGATCGACTTAATCTCCGCATTTTTCCAGATTCCCGTGAACCCGGACGACATCCATAAGACTGCCATAATCACTCCCTTCGGTCTTTACGAATTTCTTCGAACGCCATTCGGTTTAAGAAATGCTAGTCAATCATTTCAACGTCTACTAGACTCAGTATTACGCGGTTTACCTTTCGTCTTCGCCTACATAGACGACTTATTGATTGCCAGTGCTTCTCCAGAAGAACACACTTCACATCTCAGGCAAGTTTTTACCAGACTAAGCGAATTGGTCTATGCATAAACTCCCAAATAGTGAAATTCGGAGTTTCATCACCTTACCTTTCTCGAACATACAATCTCTTGCCGGAAGGTATACGGGTCCTCTTTGAGGTCGTGTGTGGCAGCGATTCGTGACTTTCCAAAACCCGTCAAACAGCGTCAACTTCGTCGTTTCTTAGGCATGGTGAACTTTTACCATCGCTTCATTCCGTCTGCTGCTAAAATTCTCCTTCCTCTCCACGCACTTCTTAAGCATCCACGTAAAGGATCGGCTGCTTCTGTCACTGTAGATTGGAACGACGAAGCAACTAATGCCTTCACCGCCATCAAAGAAGCCCTTGCTTCTTCCGTGTTACTTATATTTCCATCCGACACAGCCCCGACTAGAATCAACACAGACGCTTCAGATTTCGCAGCTGGAGCCGTGCTGCAACAGTTTATTGATAACGAATGGCGTCCATTAGCTTTCTTTTCTAAAAAGTTCCAGCCGCCTGAAACAAGGTACAGCGCATTTGGTAGAGAACTTCTAGCAATATATCTAGCTATTAAGCACTTCCGTTATTTCATAGATGGTCGTGAATTCCATGTCGTAACTGATCATTTACCCATCACGCATGCCATTACAGCTTCCACAGTTAAACAGTCCCCTTCGTGAAGCCCGGCACTTGAATTTATCACAATTCAACCCAGGATTATCCGCCATATAAAAAGGAAAAGGACAAATTCCCTGCCGATTGCTCGTATCCCGAATTAACCGCAATCTCTCCTTTACCTGACATCGATTTCGTCGAAATGGCTCGCTTGCAGCAACTCGAAGAGATTGTTTTTCCTCCTGCTTCTTCTTATGACATTCAAACTGTAGAAATTTTTGGTTTTCCGCCTTTGTTATGCGACGTCTCTTCCGCACATCCTCGCCCAGTAGTACCAACCCCCATGCGCAGAAAGGTATTTCACACCATTCACGATGTGTCGCACCCAGGGGTAAAAGGTAGTCAAGTTAATATAGGCAAGCATTTCGTCTGGCCGTCCCTACTAAAAGATGTTAAACTGTGGACAACGCAGTGTCTCAACTGCCAAAAATCCAAAGTGCACAGGCACACTGTCGCACCTCTTCAGCAATTTCTTCCCCCTGGTGAACGTTTTGACCAGGTGCACGTTGATATAGTCGGCCCATTACCTCCCTCAAATGGTTTCACACATATTTTAACTTGCATAGACCGATACACTCGATGGGCAGAAGCCATTCCCTTGCGAGATACTTCCAGCGAGACAATTGCTCAAGCATTCCTATACAACTGGATAGCCAGGTTTGGCACACCTTCGACCGTGTCCACAGACCAGGGTAGGCAGTTTGAGTCTCACCTCTGGAAGGACCTTATGACTTTAATCGGCTCCAAGCGCCTTCGCTCTTGCAGCTATCATCCGCAAGCTCAGGGCATGGTAGAACGATATCACCGGCAGCTAAAAGCTTCTCTTATGGCCCACGGAACACCGGACAATTGGTCCGAAACTCTTCCTCTCGTCCTCCTCGGTATCAGAACTTCGTACAAAGAAGACCTCAAATGCTCGACTGCTGAGCTCGTCTACGGCTCTACCATACGGATACCTGGTGAGTTTATCCTTCCTTCTCCAAAAACTACGAACCAGCACACCTTCCTGGCCCGCCTTCGTCAGTGTACCGAGGCATGGAAACCATCTTTGCCACGTCATCCCCCTCGTCCAACCTACATGCCGGCGGATTTGGACAGATGCTCTCATGTATTAATTCGGCACGACTCTCACCGTAGTCCGTTGCAAGCCCGCTATGACGGATCCTTCCTCGTATTAAAACGCTACCGAAAGTACTTTACCTTACAGAAGGGGAGCAAAGTAGAAAATATCTCCGTGGATAGGATCAAACCGGCTTATTTCGATCATGATCCCCCGCTTCTTCCACCACTCTTTCTCCACTTCTTGCACCTGTTCCCTCTACATCTACCTCTACTTCGCAAGACATTACCGACTTTATGCCCATTTTGCCTTTCACATCCACTTGTTCTCCACCCGAACCTGAACTTCTGCCAACTCCTTCAACTGTTGTCACTCCTTCGCCAACTACTTCAGCGCCCCACGCTACGACATCTCCGCCTCCTGCTCCAATGCAGATATCTCTGCCTCCTGCTCCAATGCAGATATCTCCGCCTCCTGTTCCTATACAGACTTGATTCCTCACGACACTCCGTTGTTCGGAGGGGAGCCATGTCACCTTCCGCTTTCTTCTTTTTGAATATTGCGGATCGACCTCTCACGTGATCAAAATCTCGTTTTCTTTGCTTCTACGACTCCGCCATCTTCCACTCAAACAGCATTGTGAATTCCTCTTCTTAAACTCACAAACTACATATTGTGATCAAAGATAATTGTGCTAACGCATCTTATAAAGTATTTAGCAATCACCGCTCATTCTTTTGGTTGCATTTTAGGCCGTGACAATCTAATACACAAGTTTTTCTCGAACGTGAACAGGGTAGGATATTTGTACGTTATTTTCTAAACCTAATTCTCGTATACCATATTTGATTTTGTGATACTATCTGATCTTGTGTTCTGCTGCATTTTGATATTTAGTGAAAAACATTCAGTAATTTATACTCTTTATTATGCATTACATTTATTTAGATTTAAGTAACTTTTTTTATATATTATTGGTTCATATAAGAGAACCTACGCACAAAATTATTAATATTATATAATAGTCTCCCCTTGATAAAAAATGTTAATTATTAATAGAGAACGGACTTTTTCATGCGTAACTTTTACATTTCACATTGTAATCATATTATTATTATTATTATTATTATTATTATTATTATTATTATTATTATTATTATTATTATTATTATTATTATTATTATTATTATTATTATTATTATTATTATTATTATTATTATTGTTAATTGTTTTCAATATATTAATTGTGTTTATTATTCTGTTAATATAGATTCCGACCCAGAACGTTGGTTTTCATCACCCAAGCCTTCTTCTTCTTCTTTATTTACTCCAAACATAATAAATATATATATATATATATATATATATATATATATATATATATATATATAATATAATTTATATATATAATATATATATATATAGGATATATATATATATATATAATATACTATATATATAATTATATATATATATTACTCTCTCTTCTCTCTCCCTTCGAATTGAATAATAATGATAATAATTTAATAATAATACAAATATTGTAATAATAAATCTTATCTTTTTAGTTATTGTTATTATTTGTTTGAAGAATTCATTTTCATTTCCCAATAATGTCGAATTGCAATTCTTCGTTCTTTCGAAAAAATGATTACTCAATCATAAAGTTGAGAGCTAAAAGGTTAGAAAAATAACCCCTCCACTCCAACGTTTATATATATAAATATATATATATATATATATATATATATATATATATATATATAATATATATATATATATATATATATATATAATATATATATATATATATATATATATATATAATATATATATATATATATATATATATATTATCAACATATATTCAGTATATATAATAATATATTTATTAATATATTATTTGTACGGAAATATATCATTTTTAGGTTTTATTTTATTGCATATATTATAGGTATATTTTTAAGCTGTAAAGAATATTTTTCCCTTTTCATTCCCTGCCGTTTCGCTGTGAAAAAGACTCAGAGAAATTCATTGCTTGAAAAGAAAGAGATTTTTATCCAAATTTAAGTAGTATATATTACTATTCGGAATAAAAATTTCCCTTTTCTTTAATTTTAATTATATTTTTCTTTCTTTTCATATATATATATATATATATATATATATATATATATATATATATATATATATATATATATATATATAATTATATATATATTATTATATTATTATATATATATATATATATAGATATACATTTATATATATATATAATATATATATAATATATATTAATATATATATATATATATATATATATATAATATATATATATATATATATATATATATAATATTATATATATATATATATATATATATATATATATATATATATATATAATATATAATATATTATATATATATATATATATATATAAAATATATATATATTATATATATAATATATATATATATATATATATATATATATATATATATATATATATATATTTATATATATTATATATATAATTATATATAATATAGTATATATATAATATATAATATATACTATATATATGTATATCGATATATGATATATATATATATATATATATATATAATATATATATATATATAAATATATTATTATAATATATATATATATATATAATATATATATATATATATTATATATACTATATATATATTATATATAATATATTATATATATATATATATCATATATATATATAAAGGGAGAAGTTTTAGAGGAAAGAAGGAACACTTATAATTTTCTATATATATATATATATATATATATATAATATAATATATATATTATATATATAGTATATATATATATTATATATATTATATATATATAGAGATATATAGATATATTTTCAATATCTGTTTCAACTGAATGAGGGATCGACAAATTGAGACTACTGAGCGGTAGTACTACTACTCTCTACCCACCACTACCATTACTTACTACCGATGCTACCAATACTATCACTCCTGTGAGTGGTACCGATACTATTCCAAGTACAGCAGGTTCAGTAGTAAATGGTGCTTTGCAAGCTCCGCATGGGGGTGCATATGGTGGTATCCCTTCGCAAGTAGTAACCACCCCAACTCCAACAACATACATGACTATTCTTTGCATGTGCCCTAATAATATGGCTGAACAGCATGTACTGGAGTATCCACCCGCTTCTCGTAACCAGTGTAGTCCCTTTGTTAATCCTTTACTTATAATGCTGCTCCGCTCCTTTCTTATAACGCTTACTTAGGCATGCCCGGAACCCTATCATTATTATACGAACCCCTCGGTTTCCTCTATCCATCCCAACCGGTCCTATTAGGCCTAATAACCCTATTTTATATGGACCACATCATGATAATGTGCTTCCAACCCCCGGAAACATTCAGAGATTTTACAAACACGCGTTACCCCGTTCCCACGCTTCGAAGGTCTATAACGCGAAAGGGTCTGGGACGGTCCCACAATTTAGGCTACTGGTTGTAGTCCTTTAGAGTGATTATTTTAAGGCCGATGGGATAGATACTGACGAGAAAAAAGCACGTTCTACTCCAGGTACGTCGATGCCAAGGGTTCCTGTAGAGGACTCATCGACGAATGTGAAGAACTGAGATTCGCCAGAACATGGTACGGAGTTTCGCAAGAAAAGCTTCTAAGTATTTCTCGATCACCCACGTAGAGAGTCAAGTTTAGTTCATGTAACGCATTGATTGAAGTAAATTGGAAATCAACACCCGTCCTCTCATCCTAATGCCACTGAAGTATCCAAGCTGTAACAGGAGTTTGAGGATATTTTTTATTGCCCAAACATGGAGAGGAAACTGTCTGACAAAAAAAAGAACCTTAATATTTTTCTAAGGTATACAAAAGTATTCCTAAAACACGTTTCCAGCGAAGGTCATTGAATTTTTGATGCCCAAAATGTTGTCTTTTACTTCCCAAATTGAACAATATATATCGAAAACATCTAACGCTATTTCCAGACCTTTCCAAGGATCCAGCTCTTCTCGACATAGTCAGAACGTACGTACATTTCAGGCGGAAATTCCTGCGGAAACCCCCCAAGTTAATGATGTAAGTTCCAATGTGAGAAGAACCATAAATAAGACTATATGTTTCAGATGTGAGAGGTTCGATCATGAAACCCGAAATTGTCGTTATAGGCCATATTGCTCAACTTGTATGGGTTACCATTCAAGAGGGACTCAAGAAGGATGTAAAGGCTCTTCCTGGGATTTTCAGAATCCCCGAGCGTTAAAAAGAGTTAAGAATTTATCTCCTGATGGAGGTAAACAGAGAAATAATCAGGCTCAGCAGTCACAGGAGAAGGTTAAGAATAATAGTAATGGCAGGAGAAATAATAATAAAGGAGTAGGGAGAAAAGAACAGAAAGGGGGCAACTTAGTGGGATATAATTCTTCTCAGGCTTTCCTTCAGGCTTCTTCTTCTTCTTCTTTTACCCAACGTTTCACTCCTACGCATGCTCAAAATTCTCAATCTTTCCGTCCTCCTAATGCACCTAAGTCTCACTTCTCTTACCCTTCTACTTACTATAACTCACGCATGTCTCAAAGAACTATGACCGCTCCTACTAATAGCCGTCCTTATTATAATAATTCTTATAATAATTATAATAATTACAATATACAAAATATTAGCGCTATGAGTGATATGCATGCAAATAGACTTCCTCAGGAAGACTATGATCACTCCTCTTCGCCTAATTACCATTCAGAAGACTACAATCAGTCATATTATCCTCAATATGATAATAGGATGAGGAGTCCTCCTTCAGAGGGCCCCCCTTTTCAGCAGTAGTTGGATATCCTACTTCGACTCCGGTATCCGACGAAAATAAACTTTCAGGAGTCAGTCAGAAAGACTTCATCCCTCATACTACATACCTTTCCACAGAAATTTCTGCTCTTTTGGTAGATGATGATCTTTCTGTCCCTAACTCTTCTAATATTCTTTCCACCTCTTCCTCTAGGAAGAAGGGGATAGTATATAGCTTACCTATACAATTAACTACTAATAATGCTAACGTAAGAGCTTCTACTGACGCTTTGGTCGACACCGGCGCGACCAAAAGTTTGGTGAAATATTCTTTCTATAAAAAACTATGCATGGCTTTTCCTAATAAGGAAGATAGACCAAATTTATACCCTGTGGACTTAATATTAAATTCTATCTCGTTCCAATCTTTAAAGATTTATGGTCTTACTGAATTATATTTAATCTTAAATGGGAATTATTATCTTGCACGTTTCTATGTTGTAGATAACAAAACGTCATTCTCACAAGATGTATTATTAGAAACTGATGTAATAAAAGAGTTGCCTATTTTAATAAATGCTAAACATATATAGTGCATCGGTTTTGTAATGATTCTGGAAAGGAAAGTGGCAGTGACATTACCCGTTAGTCATAAGTGCTAATACATTCTCGTCGAAAATATCGGTATAAACAGAACGCTTCCAATTACATTGAAGGCTGCCTTCCACATCATACACATCCTACACAAAATTCACATGGTATAAATTTGGGAAATTTATCAAAATTAAAATCAAAATCAAAATGATTTTAGAATTAAGGAAAATCATAAGTTTAAGGAAAATGGCAGATCCTTGAAGGAACCCCATCCTCTGGGTGCCTTTAACCCTCCTGATCAAAGGGTTATTGGGACCTATGGTAGGGATT
>JABUQX010124658.1:2500-14245 GCA_015478945.1 Trachelipus rathkii | reverse complement strand
GCAACAGCCCTACCAGCACGAAATGCTTTAACATACTCAGGAACTTGACTCACACTTCTCCTCACCACTCTGAACATAAATCTTCACACTGACGATTCCTCCACTCACAACTTACATTACCCTCTACTCTTAATCTACGTTATTTTACTTTCTTTCTTTTTCCAAACCTCCCTTTTACATACCCATGCCAAATCTCTCCCATACCAATCCTCTCAACGTCTCTTCAGATTCGTCCATCACTATACAACCCAAATCATCCGCTAATTATATAATTATTTATATAATATATATATATATATATTTATTATATTAATTATATATATATATAGTATTTATAGTTATATTATATATATTATTATATTAATATTATAATAACTTATATAATATATTATATATTATATATATATATATTATATTAATATTATATACATCTATTATTAATTAATAATTAATAACATAATAATGGTCCAGTGTCTAAATGCTCACAGTATGTAACTAGGAACCGGCAGCATCCTACAGGTAAAACCAGATTTTATATTTGGGGTTGATTGAAATTTGGAAGAGGGTTTTTATTTTTTGTTTTTTACTCAAAATTTTATTTAAATATGTGCTGTAAATGGATAGTTAAAATTTTTCTTTTTTTAACTAAAGGAAATACCCGTAGGGTAAACCACAAAAATGGCAGGAGTCGGGCCTCTCGGCCTCCTGGTGGACGACGGGGGGGACTTTTCCCCCCCTCCGGTTCCCCCGTCCCGGCTCGAGGCCCCTAAATGGGGAGTTAAATAATATTAAAAAGAAAATAAAAAAATATTTCGACGAAAAAAAAAGTTATAACTTTTTCAATTGATTCCTAAAAATATTAATTTATTTTACTGATAGTTGCTGCCGTTCTCGAGTTACATGATTTTAGCTTTAGACACTCTGACCAATAATAATTTTAATCAATTTATTAAACTTTTAATCAATAATCTACCTCTCTAAACATTTGAATATAACTGAACTGTTGTGATATTCTGCTAATATTAAAAATTATCTTGCAATAATTTCATGGCTAATAACGTTCTTACCTGCTCACTCAATAAATTTAAAGCAAAATTTGTCGAAAAGGAAAGTTGAGTCTTTCCAAACCATAGTGCCTCTTTTCGAAGTAATTTACCTGACAGCCAGATCTCACTAATTTAATATCATATAATTTACTCACTAGATTTAATTTTCCATGCTATGACATTTGTCACATTTTGTGACTAGGAATAATTTTAAATTGTTGAATATACGTATTGCATTCATTTTTCATTTTTACATTTTTTAGTTAACGAAAGCAAATTATCTCCATGTTTTTATACAAACCAAATTTGCTAGAGAACTCAATACTTTTTACTCACATTCAACAAACGAAAATTTTTACTAATATATATATATAGTTTTTCCTTTCTAAATAACAAAGAAACAAAAAAAAGGAATAGTTTTGAAAACTTTTTAGCACCGCAGTTTAATTACTATTTAAATATATATTCATTTCAGTTCATTATTTTATATACACTTTTTTATTTCCAATCTGGCACATCTGTCAAAATTTATTAGTAGCTAGAACCTATATGATATTATATTTATATTAATATATATTATACATTATTATATACATTTATATTTATATATTATATATATATATATTATTATAATATATAATATATATATATATATTATATATATATATTATATATAATATATAGCTATTATATATATATAATATATATATATCATATATATAAAAATACTATATATATAGTATTAGTATATCATATTATATATATAATAATATTTATATATATTATATATATTATATATATTATATATTATATAGTAATATATATATATATACTATATGATATAACCTTGATAATTTGGTCGATACTTCTATTTTGGAATTATTTTAGGAATTTGTTGGCAAATAATAATTTTCCAATCTACGAGTAATGTCATAGCAGACGATTCTTTCCACTTATGTTCCTTACCCACTCTTATCTTTGGTTAAAAATGAATTCTAATTATTTTATTTAGTTTATATATATTAGTTCCAATTTTAAATGATTTTCAGTTGATAATATTGGATCATTGTCTCGTTTTTGGGTAAGTGTGTTTTATTAATAATGGAAAAGTTCGAAATTACCACTATAAAAAAAAAGAAAATAATGTATCTCAATATTTTTCTCGGAAGTTTCAAAAAAAAATTTTATTTACTTTTTATTTTAAGTGTATAACTTTTTTGCTCATTATTAAGAGTACTCACAATTCGTATTTTTCTCTTCTCTCTTCTCTCTTCTCTCTCGAATGAATCTTCTCTGGTCTCTCTCTTCTCTCTCTCCCCTCTCTCTCTCTCTCTCTTTCTCTCTCCTCTCTCTCTTCTCTCTCGCTCCTCTCCTCTCTCCTCTCTCTCTTCTCTCTCTCAATTTCATCATTTAATTTCGATTATGGGGTAGATTAGGTAATATTGCATTAGATTAACAAAGTTTAAAGTTCTTTTTATATATTTTTTTTTATTTATTCACAATTTGCCTAATATTGCGATTCTTATTTATCCAACAGGCATTGATGGAACAGATTTGATAGAGATTGTGCTAATATTTGTTTATATATATATATATATCTATATATATAATAATTATATAGTAGTATATATAGTTATATAATATAATATATATAATAATATATATATATATGATAATTATATATATATATGCGCCAGCTTATCCGAAAGTTCAGGCATGAACTAGACAAACTATAACATCGTTTACAGGAAAATAAATAACATTTTTGATCTTGGCAAGCAATTTCATCGAAGAAACTGTTATAACAAAAAAATTATTTTTTCTAATATTTATCTGACTGACTAATTAATTATTAGTAAAAATCTTAGACCTGAAATAGTGCACGCCCTGATTGACCTTGAACCTGCATTAGTCTCCAGAGCAAAAGTTGCCAAATAGCCATTTTTTTACACTTTGGAGATAAATATTATTTTTCTTTTTTATATCCTTTTTAGGGGGTTTCGAGCCGACGAGGGGACAGAGGGGGACGAAGTCCCCCCCGTTCGTCCCCCGGTAGGCCGAGAAACCCCGACTCTATCCATAGTTCTTGTTTATCCGTGGGTATTCGTTAATTTAAAAAAAAAATTCAACATTGGCACCTTTGCGTGCTCAGACGAGTAAGCGGCATCTTCGAAATCTCAAAAAAACTGTAATTATTTTCAACATTTTTTAACATATTTTTAATTTTTTAAAAGCGTTATTTTTTTATTTTATTTTTTAATTTCCGCGGTAAAAATGTCTCCTGATTAATAAAATGATATTTATTTTCGTGTAGCTGTTATAGTTTTCTAGTTAATGCCTGAGCCACTTCGGGATGCTGACCATATTTAATATAAATATATATTATATATGATATTAATACTAATTATATATTATTATTATATATAATTATATATATATTATACTATACTATATTATATATATATATATATATATATATTATTATATATATATATATATATATATATTGTAACGACCAACTAAGAAATACGTAATGAAAGAGGTAAAGTTTTGGGATTATTTTGAGACGTGATTGTTGAAGGTAGCTCAAGAAGAAGGTCCCATATTATGTAAGTAAAGAAGTTCTGATAAATTAATTATTTAAGTGTTTTTTGTCAAAGATATAAAATGTGATAAGTACTTATTTTGTTTTTAGGGGACCCCCCTCCGGACAGACACCAGTGCCAGTGAACGTGATTAAAAATTTAGTAACTCACAATTTATGTTGCCCTGTGGATTGATACACGTGATATTGAATCGAGGCAGAAAAGATTTAAAGACTAATTTCCTACAAGCAGGTTTAAGTAACATACTGATGGGCGAGATCGAGTCATGAATAATTTAAGTTCCCGTCCTGCTAATCGTGTCATTTTGTTACTGCCAGAACTTTGACATGTACCAGACACATGTAACTAATAATGGTGTTATTGTAAATCGATGCAATTAATGATGTTGTATGGGTGCACTGTAAGTGTTCAGATTGCCACCTCCATTGTGTTTACTTGGCTTGTCAGGCCCGAGCACCAGAACATTGATACTGAGCCACGTGTTACAGGGTTGTCATGGTTACCGGGTAAGTTTGGTGATTGTCTCGTGGCGGACGAGTCGTGTGGATTACGTGGAACCAAGATGGTCACTCGCATGTGTTCTTTTATAATTGTCTTTTTTTCGTGTACTTTCGGTATGTAAAGGTTAATAAAGATTTATCCTCAATTTGGTCAGTGTAAACTGGAAGATGAAGGCATTATTTTTATCAGGTGTCCGGTGTTTTTAACAAGGTTTAAGTTGCTACGATGAAATTATTTAGGTACTATTTTTATACTGTTGAAGAAATATATTGACTTTGTTTATTTTATATTGCTGAAGAAAGTGCTATTAACTGTATTATACGGGATTGAGATAGATATGTGATTTGTATTGTAATAAAGAATATAATATTAATTGTCGGTGATATTGAGTTTGTTCGGATTGTTTAAGTATAAAGAAATGATGGTAATTATATATATTTAGAAAATCTTTATTTTGTTATTTCCTCCCTCCTGAAACAGCAAGGTATAAACAAAAGGGGTTAAGTTTTGAAAAATAAATATCCAGGTTGAATCGATTGTAGAAGTTTGGAACGATTATTAAGGTTAAAATCGATTATGAACATGATCGATTATAATATATATATATATATATATATATATATATATATATATATATATATATATATATATATATATATATATATATATATATATATATATATATATATATATATATATGTATATGTATATGTATATATATATATATATATATATATATATATATATATATATATATATATATATATATATATATATATATATATATATATATATATATATATAGAGAGAGATGAAGGGTTTCGTAGAAAGGGAGGGTCAGGGGGATTTCAACCTCCCGAAATTATTTAAGCGATCAAAAATTTTGATTCCTTAAGTCTCAACAACAATAATAAAATAATAATAATAATAATAATAATAACAATAACAATAACAATAACAATAACAATAACAATAATAATAATAATAATAATAATAATAATAATAATAATAATAATAATAATAATAATAGTTAATCAATGAAAATGAAAAGTATTTATTAATGAAAATGAGGAGACATGTTTGTGGTCCGTAACTATTTCTTAGGTCAAGTGGCTGTTCCTCATACATGTATAAAATATTTAGACCAGGGACTTAAATGTAAGGTTGCCAAGTTTGCAGATGATAGCAAATTGGCTACCTCAATAAGGAATAATGATGGATGTATAAAGATTTAAAAGATAAGGAGGGAGCTGTAATCGTTGATGGGATGAGCAAGTTCATTCCTTCTTCAGCTAAATTTTTCTTTCCTCATTCATTCCTTCTAAAACTAAATCTTTCTTTCCTCATAATCCATGGTTCGATCAATGTGCTTTATTCTGTGGCTATTCAGGCTAGAGAGAGACAGTGCCTGTCGAGGTGAAAAAAATTCTCGTTCTCCTATCACACTCGCTAATTTTCATTCAGCTAGAAATAGTTGCAGGGATATTCGGACGAGCAAAGCTGGCTTTCATCAAAGTGCGCGCTTAACCTCCTTGGTTCCAACTGACAAATCTTTTCATCTCTAGCAACCCCAACTGGCCTTCCTCTTATTCGATCTGATCATTGTGTTGCTAATTCTCCAACTGAAAAGGCTAATCTCTTCGGCCCCTCGCTCAACTATATTCTCTGTCTCAATACTAGCACTTTCCCTCAGTGTTGGAAGCTCTCACATGTCCAACCTATTCCGAAAAAGGAAGCCGCTCTGATCCTTCTAACTATCGCCCAGTAGCTCTCACTTGTATTCTATCTAAGATCTTTTGAAACCCTTCTCAACTCACTTATTAGATCAAAACTCACCCCGATCGCCAGTATGGCTCTCGTTGCATCGAAGTCTACTGGCGATATACATTCCTATCTAACCGATTTATGGTTTTTCGCTCTTAGGAACTACGGGGAGACTTGCGTGGTGGCGCTTGACATATCCAAAGCATTTGACCGATTATGACATGCGTCACTGCTCTCCAAGCTCCCTCCTTTGGGTTTCCTCCTTCTCTTTGCTTACTATCTAGCTTTCTTCCAATCGCTCAATATCGGCTGTTGTTGATGGGGTAACTTCTTCTTCTTTTTCTGTCAATAGTGGTGTTCCTCAGGGTTCTGTCTTATCTCCTACTTTATTCCTACTTTTCATTAATGATCTTCTCACCTGCGCCTCTAACTCTATCCACTCGTATTCCGATGACTCGACCCTTCATTCTTTGACTCATATCAATTCTACTCCCACTTTTACTTCTGGAATTGCCTCGTCTTAATTTTTCCGATTTTATTCTCGCTGATGGATAGAAATAACTTGTGAAATTCAATTCTTTAAAAACCCAACTTTTACAAATCTCCTTCTCCAAAATACCTTCTAACTTTCCTGTCTCTTTTGACGGTTCTCGTCGTCTCCTGTTGACAATATAAACATCCTTGGCCTTAACATGAACAAAAAAATGTCTTGGAAACCTCACATCACAACGGTTGCTAGGGCGGCCTCAAAGAACTGGAAGTTCTGTTTAGATGAGACTTTCCTCCTTTTTTCAGTTGCTCCGCTATACAAAGGTCTCATCCGCCCATGTATGGAGTGCTGCTCTCATATCTAGGGGGGCTCTGGTTTCACCCCGGCTTTTTGACAGGGTCGAGTCAACGGCAAAAGGCTTATAATCTTCACTTTCCAGTTCACTTGACCCCTCTTTTGGGAGGCGATGTTGGTGCTTTATCTCTATCCTATAGGTACCGCAGCGGGAACTGCTCGAGGGAACGTATCACTCGCGTACCACCACCTTTACGTAGCCTTCTTAGCACAATAGGTGCTGTATCTGCGCACGAGTATTGTGTTGACATTGGTAACCCCAACTTTGCTGTGGTGCTTCCTTCTTTCCCACCACCGCTGTTTTGTGGAATTCTCTTCATCTTCTGTATTTCCTACTGAATTTAATCTCCTAATTTAAAGCCTGCGTCTGTGCTCATATGCGTAATTTGTGCTAGAGGGTGAACTTTGAGAGTACTACACCCCCTCCTTGAATAGGGGCTCGCCCGTGAGTGGTTGTGACAACTAAAAATCCTTGGATGGGCAGATATGTGGCGAATGAACTGAATCTCCTATTCCCCCCATCCAAAACATCATTCAGATTATCCCAGAAAATCGCACTCTTTTCAACATTACCCTCAGATGGACTATGTGAACCACACAAATTTTTGACCTTTTTCAAACTTAAATTAACCTTTAGACTTCTAGTACTCACACACACACAAAATTCACTATAGCTCTCTACTCACAACTCATTCATCAGATTTGGTAAACTCTTCTTTCCCCTCTCATTCCTTTCCACACCAACACAAACACATTTTACACCACACCACCTATTTTCACCGTTTCCTTTCATCTTTGTTTCAGTCACAGCGAGCAATCAATTTGCCCTTTCTAAATACATCCATCACCTCTCTCCTCATCTCCTCAACATTTATTCCTCTGACATTTCATATACAGATACGATTCATACATATTCGCCGAAGGATAGAAGGGCGCTTACTGCGATCACGACCTTCTCCGAGGCATGCATTAGCATTCCTGGCCAAAGATAAGTGGTAGTAGGCAGCCAACCTAACTACCACCGTCCCTTGGCGCCTTCTACGACACGCAGGACATACTGATGTGGGCAATTTTTTCTCCTTACACGTATGGATATAAGGATAGGGATGCCTGTAAGATGTTGTCTAGAAGAGGGTGTGGATATAAGTATGTATATGATGTGTTGTCTGGAGGATGAGTGAGGATCGCTTAACAGAAAGGCGAACCATTCCGCACTGGAATGTCATACGATAATCATATAAATACAAGACTTATATATATATATATATATATATAGAGAGATATATTATAGACATATATATATACATAAACTAAATATATATATATATATATATATATATATATATATATATATATATATATATATATATATATATATATATATATATTATATATATATATATATATGTATATAATTATTATTATTATTATTATTATTATTATTATTATTATTATTATTATTATTATTATTATTATTATTATTATTATTATTATTATTATTATTATTATTATTATTATTATTATTATTATTATTATTATTATTATTATTTTGAGTTTTTTAATAATATTATTCAAAATTCTTAATATTTGTTCAATTAATCGGCAAAATAATCGGCGAAATTTGCCGATGACGATGCCGATGACGATTTAAAAAAAATATGCCGATTTTTGCCGATGACGATGACGATGACGATTAATCGTCCCATCACTAATTGGGGTAAAACTCAAGAAATGGCTTCGATTGATGCCTCGGGCTCGGTTCATGTTTGCGCACCCCATCCCCAATCTTTGAGCATCTAAGGGTAGCCTAATATATATTTATATATATATATATATATATATATATATATATATATATATATATATATATATATATATATATATATATATATATATATATATATATATAGTATATATATATATATATATATATATATATATATATATATATATATATATATATATATATATATATAGTATATATATATATATATATTTCGAGATATATATATATATATATATATATATATATATATAAAGCATGTGTCAGCCTCACAACACCGATCTATTAAAACTTGAAACTAAATATAGGTTATTAAATGATTTTTTTTATTACAAAAAGGATGGCATCCATTTTTGGGCAAAAGTTTTAAAAATCCCACTTGTTCAAGTTTGATCGGTCTTCAAAAGACTGGTGATAAAAACTGAGAAGTTTATAAACAACAGAAAAAGATTAAAATTCAGACTAATAAATTTTCTTTAAAAATAATTGCTAATTTTAATAGATTAAGCATACAATAATATGCTTTATATATATATATATATATATATATATATATATATATATATATATATATATATATATATATATATATATATATATATATATATATATATATATATATATATATATATATATATATATATATATATATATATATATATATATATATGCGTGTGTCGTGACTCAAGGTATTGCCTTCTAATTGCTGGAATAAATGCATGCATGCATGCGCTTTGTAGAGTATAGGTGTGTGGAGTATAGTGTGTGTGTGCAGTGTGTATGTGTAGTGTGTGTGTGCGTGTGTGTGTTTAAATATGTGAACAAAGATTTCACAACTATTAAAACTTCCATATATAGGCAAATTAAAAGCTGTTATTTTTTTATTTTAATAAATCAAAGTTTTATCTAATTAACTATGTAGCAATAAACGTAAATATTGTTGGATAGTTACGGTCATTAAATATTTGTAGCAACTTTGAGAAGAAAATTGATCCTTGGCATGGGACAGAATACAACGCTTTTGTGTGTGAGGATATGCTGTGTTTGTGTGTAGGTGTATGTATGTGTTGTTTGTGTATTAATTTTATCTAATTAAAGACGCAGTATTTTCTAAACCTTGACGGGAAAGATATTCAAATCACTGATAAAAGTCATTTAAACTTACCCTAATTGCGTTCTCTAATTTTCTATCATTGCCTTCAATGATTGTCTATCAAGAAGGTCTTGTGTATTTAAATATAAAATGCATATGGAAAATGCATTAAATACTAAGTAGATTTTATGAAAATATTTAATTATTAAATACAACAATTATATTTAAATACATATTAAAGTAAACAAATATCGTGGTGACCTTAATGATTTTTTTTTGTTAGTTCAAGGTTTCTGCAAATCAAATCCAAATCTTCAAAAGTTTTGCCCGAAAGCAGATTTTGAAGTCTTGAATAATTCCTGTGAAGGAGAATATTTGCCTAACAATATCGAAGATGGGTTAAAATCCTGTTACAGCGTAAGAACGCTACAGCGTAAGCAAACTATATCGCAAGAACGTTTTACAACGGGAGAACGTGTTACAACGGGAGAGCGCGTGTTACAGCGTAAGAACGTGTTGTGCTTAAGAACGTGTTACAGCGTAAGAACGTGCACAAACGGGAGAACGGTCTTAATGTGTATGAGGTTGTTATTATTCAAAATTGTTGATGGTCTGATTGGAATCTTATAGAAAATCAATCCTTTCACGTCTGCAGACGATGCAAAGCAGCGTTTACACAGCATGGAACTGAATATTAAAAATCAGATGAATTATAACTATTCATCTTACCAAAGTTGTGTTTTCAAAATATTCTAAGACAAATATTTTTAAATTAAAATTCAAATTATTTCGAGTTCATACTACTTTCTTTTACGATTCAGATTTTAGGGGTGAATTTAAGATATTACCCTAATCCAAATATAGTACCCTAAAAGGAGTCTCATTACCCTATTTTAAGGTATATTTTAATTCAAAATGGAAGCACTTGGACATGGTGATGACGTGTTTGCAAATATTATTATTTTGTTACTATTTCTGAAATTTCTGAGTATTTAAATACATTGAATATAAATAGTCATTAAAGAATTTAAATGCTATATTTAAATACGCTAAAATTGATGTTCTTTATAAATACCAAAGAAATACAAAAATATATTTAAATACCTACGTATTTAAATACAAATGTATTTAAATATTGACCACCTTTAACTAAGATTAGTAATAATAGCATATATATATATATATATATATATATATATATATATATATGTATATATATATATATATATATATATATATATATATATATATATATATATATATATATATGAGGGTGTAGGTTATCTAAAATAATCCGCTGTACTCATGTGCTTAAAGGTAATTCATTCCTTTCACCTCTCATTCACATAATACATATATATTCAAAGAATTTTGAATTCTGCACAAGAGTGTCTTCAAGTTTATCCTGTAGGCACTCACTTCCTCTTGCTCACACACACTATTTACAATAAACAATCACACACTCTTTGTTAACCCTAAGAAATAGCAACGACAAAATAGCCTTCGAGAAGAAAAGATGAAGGGTGCTTAAAAATAGTTCTTCATCATCGACTAATCCCATCCATTTATCCCCTGTGGGTTAGCTGGCACTGGTGTTGATGTTAGTGCCACCATGATTGTTGGTTTGTTCTTGGTGCCACCACAGATTTGTTGGTTTGTTCTTTAGCATATCTCACAGATTTGTTGGCTTGTTCTTTCTTCCTTAATTTATGAAACTTTAAATCCTGGCTCAAATTTCAGCTTTGATAACATCACCATTCCTATTTTAGACCTAACCTTGTCTAACATAACTCATAGTTTTCTAAGGATCTGAGAGACACCCTTTATTCTATTGCCTTAATTTTCTTTTCTATCTTCAATTTCAATTCAAAGGTGATATTGTGAGTATGTGCTCATCAATGACCAAATTCCCCTTGCTGTTTATTTACTTCCTAAATCTGCAGAATATTTTAAATTCTTGGAATATCTAAATTCAGAATGGAATACATTTTCTAGTTTTCTAATTTTTCAGAAAGCAAATTATTTTCCCAAATTTCAAGATAAGAGCTGGTAAATTCACCTTCCATTTCCATATTCTAAACAACCTTCAGCAGATGGTACAACGCATT
>JABUQX010124657.1:22500-31284 GCA_015478945.1 Trachelipus rathkii | reverse complement strand
CGATATATATATATATATATATATATATTAACTTTATAATATATATATATATACTATAACTTACCTGTAAACTGTAACAAAAGTTTAACTACACACTACTCATACACTAATATAACAATATATAATACTAATAATATATATATATATATCGATATAGGTAATATTATTTATTAACTATATTCACTATAATATATATAATATCACTATATATAGATAAATCTAATAGATATAATATTATGTACGGGGGGCTTGCTAAAGTTGGGTGGCTTCTTATTAGAGCGAGCGCACCTATATATAAGAAGATGGAAACAGGTGATTATTAAACATCCATTATTTCAAATCAGATGAATTTATCTTACATAGATCAGTAAAATGATGTGACCAAGAGTCCCATTTATTGATTTATATGAGTATAACTCTTTTCTACGTAAGAATCTTTTGTTGTTACGACTGTTAATTGACCTGTTCGCACCTACGTTCAACAACCTCCTTCCGCCCACACTTTTTGGGAAGAAACTTGCGTTCGAGAATTCAGCTCCGCAGGCCTTTCTTAAATCACCTACACCGATAACCTTGCCGAAAGTTGCGTTTCTTGAAATTTTGGAAGGAGGTCTGGAGAGAGTATCTGGAGTGAGATTTTCTTTTGATTCTTGATGAATTTTTAATCTGACTGAAGAGTATCTCAACAGGACGGGTTTATCCTATTATTTCATTTCGACTTATGCTTAAAATCTTTGCTCGCGCTAAATCTTTAGCATACCAGTACGAACATAAAGATTAAAATTTTAACAAATGTTATACATGGAGTGGCTACAATTACTTTCCCGCGCTAAACACTGAGTGAGAAAGTATGGCATGCTATAATAATTATACAAGAAATAATAACTAAAATACATACAGTTAAAGTACTTTCTCAAATGCAAGTATAACTAATTATGTCCAAAGACATAAGTAGACATACAACATTTGAAGGCAAAAATAGTATACATGAACTGTAAAAGAAATTCAATACGAGCAATACTGGTTACTCCGAGATTCTCAAACATATATATCAAATTCTTGAATGACATAAAAAATACATGATGTTATATATATCAGATGAAATAAAAGGTTGCATTTAAACACAAGCATATTTTGGTTATAATTCCGTTAAATATAAATCAAACATACAAACATTTTTAAATGGATACAAAGTACAAAAATGTTTATACAAATTCTTGATATTAAAACAATGTGTTTTACAAGTTAAATTGGCCAATCGATCGAACCCGTTTAAATCCGAAGATAAGGTCCAGTAATAAGGCATTTCTAATAGTATCCATGAGTTTGATCAATGCGCGACGTAAATAGTTTTCAAAGCTGTAGTTTCGAGAGAAACATCGCTTGACATATGTAGAGACGAGTTGCTTGATAATTTAGGTCCTTTATTTGAAAAATTTCTTCATTCATAAAGGGAGTGGTCACAGAATCATTTAGAATTTGAAAAGGAATCAAAGTTCGTAGTGGAATCCAAAAAATGAGTTTCTGCCCATAAGTCCAAACTTAAAATGATGAAAAAATCCATACTGTAAAGGAATGTTACATATGTAAGACGGCGAAGTTGCTTCTGAAATTTAGGCTCCCTTTATTTTATAATTTCTTCAACACACTAAAAAGGAGCAGTCAAAGATCATTTAAGAATTCGAAAAAGGATCAGAGTTCGTAATGTGAATCCAAAAATGATGTTTTCATGGCCCATAATTCCAAACTTAAATGACGAAAGAAATCCATGCCGCAAAAGGAAGTTTGGCTACTTGCTCTAGTATGAATGTCCTCGAACTGTGATTTAGTTGCTGAAAAGGTTAAGACAATTAATCCAATTAGAAATGAAAATTGAAGTCCAGTATCCATGATGTTCGTTTGCTCGAGTCATTTTCTCCGAGTGTTCTGATTGGGACTTTGTGTTATTTTAGTTTTTTCTTTTTCTATTTTATTTTTTTGTTTTTCAGAAGGCGTTGCATTGGAAGTTCCGGGTGTTCTTTCTCCGGGCTCACTCAATATATAGGCGTAGGACCTGCTAGATTGGTGGTTTTCTTTTAAAGAGCTAAGCACCTCATATAAGATGATGGGTGTGATTAAAATCCATAAGTTCAAACTTCCACGATGAATTTAATTAAAGATAGTAAAGATGTGAACAAACAGTCCCATCTTTGTTTGAGATCCTCTTCACGTAAGTCTTTTAGTTGTTAAACAGACTGTTCATTCGTTTAACCTGACTTGCCTGACTTCTTTTCGAGAAAAACTTGCGGTCTGAAGATTCAGAGTCCGCGCTATTCTTAATTTACATCCCTCTGCCCGAAAGTTGCGTCTTTGAATCTTTGGCAGGGGTCTGGAGCGAGTTATTGAGTGACAGATCTATTCTCCTTACTGACTCTATTGATACGAATTTTAATCCTGACTGAAGAGTATTCACCAGACAGGTTTATTTTATTACCTCATTTCGACTTATGCCTAATTTTGCTCGACCCCCGCAATTTCCCCTAAGACTATCGAACATAAAATTAAAATTTTATAACAAAGTTATAAAAAAAGCTGCTATTCAATATACATATATATATATATTAATATCACTATACTAATTTATACTATATTATTAGTATTAACTCTATATTTCTATTACCTTATACATATATTAATCATATAGTATCATATAATAGTATATATATATACTATCCACTAACCCTAACTTCAGAATATTTTCAACAAAACCCACTTGAAACTATTTTGCCCACCTTGGGTTTATTCAAATTTTTTTTTTAAAATATATATATAGTAAAAAAAAAAAAATTGTGAAAATTTAGAATTCCATACTCTTTTAACTTAGTGAACATGTTTATAATCTCATTTTAATTCATTTGTTGAAAGAATATATAGTATACTATATATATATAATATATATACTATATATATTAATTATATACTATAAATAATAATATATATATATATATATTACTACATATATTACTTATATTACTTATATATATATATATATACTATATATATTATATATATAATATATTATATATATAATATATATATATATATATATATATATATATATAGTATATATCAATATTTTTCAAAAAAACCCACTGAAAAAATCCCATGCTCTTTGCCCACTTGGGTTCTTTTTAATTCTTTTTTTCAGAATAATTGCATGTAAAAATAGTAAAGCAAAAATGAAATATTAGAAATTATACTCTTTTACTTAGTGAAATGTTTATAAGCTTTAACTTAACAAATGTTGAAAGAAAAAAAAAAAAACAAAAAATAATTATTATATACTTATATATATATATATACTATTACTATATATATATATATATATATATATATATATATATATAATATAATATATATACTTATATATACTATATATATTATGTATAGTATCTATATATATATATATATATATTATATAATTTATAAATATATATATATCTATACTAATATATATATTATTTAGATCTATATATATATATATATATATATTATTATAATATACTATGAGCCGTGTCCAAAAGTGAACCTGCTAGATTTCTTTGGTGGTAAGGAGTAACCAGGTTAAGGTTTGTACTCATTTCATCAAAGTACTTCGATCATTCAAAACACTCTAAAATGGAATGTTGTTAGCATAAAAAGACTCGATATTTTTGGTCAAGAATTTCTTTTTGTATAGTTGCCATTTTAATGGTATATTTAGACAACTTCTTTTGAGTTTTGATGTTCCAGATACAGATAACCATCGTTTTCATTGTTGACAAGTGTCTTGCAGCCCATCGAAAATTAAAATGAAATCCCTTTTCTTCTACATCTGTAAGATCCATACTTTCAATGGTTGTATTAGCACTTGATTCTACATCCCTCCTATATCCAAGTTGCTACAAGATTTTTTATGCAGCTTTTATTCTTTCAATTTTTATTGCTAATTGTACCACTGTATATATTCTTACAATTGTACTTTGCCCTGTGCCTTATGACATTCAGAACTTGGTGAATTCATTTCGTCGTGGTCTTCCGGAATTCCCCAGAGGCTTGTGCTTGGTATTAGTTTTCTAATCAGAGTTGTTCTGACGACCAGTGCGTAAACAAATACTAATTGACCATGAAATTGCAATCTTATTGCCGAAAAAAAAAAAGGAAAAACAAAATAAAAAAATTTTTTTCCCGGTATTTTTCAGGTTTTAGATGAAAAAAAAAGATGTCAAAAACCTTGCACATTACAAAATTCCACAAAGTGGTTTCCTTGCCAACCCTGTTTATTAATTATTACTTTTATTATTATTATTATTTTATTATTATTATTATTATTATTAAACTTATTTAATTTATATTATTTTGTGAATTGATTAAGTAATTTAAGTTGAGTTCTAAATTTTTAAATTTTATTTTTATTAAAAGATACTTTCTCAAATAAAATTTTTTAAGTAGTTTTCTTTATTATTGTAGCTCACATGTCAACGGTAGACCAGGAGAGAATCAGAACCAACGTGTCAATAATAAACAGCCCTTTAAGAAACGAACCTCAATCGTCAAGAAGAAAGAACCAACAAGACAAAGGACATCTTTCAAAAATAATGAAAAAGATGAGTTGGAACTTCATTCGAAGTCAGAAGGTAAGAAGTTTAAATGTGATCATTGCAATTTTGAATGTAAACTCAAATCAAATTTAGAAGTGATGGTGATACCGGTGGTGGTGGGCGCTTTGGGAATTGTAAAATCTAGCCTGATCTCCCACGTAGGAAGACTCCCGATTAGAGTAACAGCATCTGAAATATGTTTGGAGGTGGTAAAGAAGAACCTGAGGATCATTAGGTTGGTGTTGTGTATGTAGAGGAGGGAATAATTATGTGTCATGTACCAACCTTTCACTCATTGTTTGAGGACGATGGTTGGTACTTCTTACACCCTTTTAAAGGAGGAGGAAAAAAATTATTAAATGTTCTGAGTGCGACAATGAATAAAATCGAGAAATAAAGCTATAATATCGCTATATTCATAGCTGTGCTCAGAACATTTAAAGTATTTGTATATTTTTTTTTTAATATATTAACTTTTTTTTTTTATATCCTCCTCTAAAGGGTTTAGCAGGGCAAACCGTTCTCAAATCTTGAGTCTAAGGCTGGCACAAATTTGTTCAGGTGATGCAAGCGTTTAAAAGTAAAAAAAGAAGCGTGGTGAATGTGACGAAAAGCAATGATAAGTTTGAAAAGAAACGGATTTTTAGAAAGTAAATGAAGGAGGAAAAAAAGAAAATACTAAAGAGGCACTAACGTAGGAGAAAAGAAGAGGTAAATGACAGTTTGTGAAGGAGGATGAATGGGGACTTAGAAGGGAATTGGAGCTCTTCTGGAGGAAGCGCGAAAGGTTAAGAATAGAATAAGGGGAAACCTGCTTAGAATATGAATAGGATGGTGCTTTTGTAACCTGTTGAAATGGATGTGAGGGGAGTGTGGAAAGAAACACATTCGATAAATCTGCACCAATATTAACAGTAAATTGATGCGGTATTATGAATGTTGTTGTGGGTTTGATGATTGCAGATGAAGGAATAGGTGTTTTTGGGGATGGAGGTATTTAGCAAGGAGGAGGTAATGTGTAGAGTGAGAAAGTTGAAGAAATGTTAAATCTGCAAGGTATAGATGAAATTCAACTGTGAAATGATCAAGAACGAGGGCGAGATGGTTGATTGATTGGATTGGAAAGTTGTGTAACAATAAAGCGTTTATGGAGGTATAAGTTCCGAGGATTTGGAGGAGAAGCAGTAATAGTACCCTTATAAGGGTAGGGAGATAAGGGGAACTGTATGAATTATAGGGGAATTTAGTTTATTAGTGTTGTAGGGAAATTATATGCTGGTAATTTTATGTCGAAAGAGTGCTCCGAGTGACTGAAGGACTGATTGTGAAGAAAAGGTGCGCGTTCAGGAGTGGTAGAGGATGTGTGGATCAAATCTTTACATTGAAACAAAATGATTGAGAAAATGAAGAAGAAGAATCGAATTGTAATTAGGTTTTATGGATTGCAACAGGCGTATGATAAGGATTAATAGGGGAAGCTCTATGGCAGGTGTCAAGTAATATATGGGTTGGTGGTAGGCTTCTGAATGGAATAAGAAGTATTGTAACTGACGATAGTGAAAAGCGTGTGTAAGAATACATGGTGTCAATGGTGATTGGTTTGATCATTAATGACGCGGCAGTGCGGCGGATGTGTTCATGTCTCTCTGGTTACTCAGTTTGAATTGATCTGGGTTACATGAAAGAATTAGAGAATGGGGGTGGTAGGAAATGGGATGTTAAAATGCATGGAGGAACTGGAGATAGCGGAGGCGTGCCACTACTATTAATGCGGGATGTTTTTTTTTTGTGTGTGGTGAATCCAAGCGAAGGTTTGAGAGCGATTGGTAGATGAGATTTCGCAGGGTGTGTAAAAAGAGCGGTTTGAAACGTAGATCAGAGTAAGGTTATGGTTGTGATTGAGGACAGTCCTCGTGTGAGGTTATGTTATATGGTGAGCAGCTGGGACACAAGTGCCCTGTTAAATATTTAGGATATTTATATATTATATATATATATATATATATATATATAATAATAGTATATATAAGTATATATCATATATATATTATATTATATAATATATATATATATATTATCTATATATATATACTAATACTATATATAGTATTTATATGTTTGATGAAAGGGAACGGATGATGCAGAGTGGTCAGTAGGAAAGTTGTGACAAGGCAGGAAGGTATACTGGTGCACATTAAACTCTTTGGTCGAAGTGTAGAGGTACGTCAAGTCTTGAGTGCGCCTAGGGGTTCTTAGCACTGAGGTATGTTTGTTACCTGTGTCAATGTGTAGTAGTGAGAACTATGGTCTGGAATAGAGGTATAGATCTAAGCTTTCATGCTGTTCAGATGGACACCAAATCTTAGGGCGTGTTTAGGTTTCGAAAAGAATTGATAACCAATCGAGGAAATGAACGTATAAGAGAGTTATGTGGTGTGAAGAACAGGGGGTAAACTGAGAGAACTAAACTGAACATTACGTTGCAGCGATGGGTTTGGCTCACCAATAATTAATACCGAATCGATGAACAGTCTGTTGGTTTAAGCGGCTGCTATAGGTGTGAGCTGTGTTGGGCAGTCGACCGGCATGAGAGGAACCGAAGAAAAAGTGGATTGAGTCAGTAAACGAATCTCTGAAGGAGAGAAATGTGAGTTTGGCAAAGTCGAGATAAGTTTCGCATAATAGGAGTGATATGGCGAAGGTTTGTGAGGGAGTATGTGTTTGTGGCCCACCAGGGCCAGGGGATGAACCCACATTTGAGATATGCCATAGTGAGGGTCCGTCGCGGTCCCGTGAAGCTCTAGTGCTGGATTTTCTAACTGGCGACGAGTTCTCACTAGATAGGTATACGAGGGAGTGGTAAGGCTGGTCTTTCTTCTTCGACTTATGTCATATTCTTCTTCTACTTCTCTTTTCCGATGCATGTCAAGCACCTTACCCCCAGTTTGGGGAAAAACAGGACGATGATGATGATGATTATTTAATTATCTTATTCTAGAAAGTAAAATACTTAGTCATCAGGGTTGGCATATAAGCCCGGGTTTTTTGAAAAGCCAACCCACCCCGGGTTTTTTCTTTTTTCCATAAAAAACGAAAAGACCCTGGGTAATTGGCAAATATCAACGGAGCTTGACAGTTAACGATGCTTTTATATTAGTATATTATTATATATATATATAATATATATATCTAATATAAATATATATATATATAATATAATATATTTATATAATATATATATTATATATTAATATATATATTATATATATATATATATATATATATATAGTTTATTAAGTGGATCGGCCAAAATTGTTTGTATATTATTATCTAAACAGTTCTTTCTGTTGGCCAATTTGCGTGCCCACCATAGTGCATTAAAATTTAAGGCATTCGCATTTTTTCAGTTTTGTTTGGTTATGTTGTCCACTGTCAATGTGTTCAGCAGATTTAGCAAAGGTCATGCCACTCATGTGGGTTTCGAAAGTAACACCTGTCACCTAGTATAGTGGGTGTTTTTGAGTGTGGGATGTCTTTGCCACAGAGCTTCATCTTAGGGCTCCCTTTTTGTCTAACCCCTTTTGTCTGGTGTGAGCAATTGTTACTGCCTCGATAAATATAATAATAATAATAACAAAGAGCATTTAACTAGTATAAAACTAGGATTAAGAAAGTTGAAATTAATACTAAAGAAATTAAACCATAAGTTGAAATTAAACACTAAAGAAATTAAACATATAGATATTATATCTTTCAATAATTGCGCTTCAGTCTCGGTTAAATTTTATCCCACATTTTTTACAATTTTTTTTTTTATAAAACCCAGATGTGGTTTTTTGATGGGCTTTTTCACGGTGGTTTATTGAAAACGATTGGGACACCAGTTGTCCAAATCGTGCACCTGATTAGTATCCCTGCTAACTTATTAAAATTATGGATTAATGATTTTTTGATTATGATATGACTGACGTCATAGTTTAAAAATTTTTGAAACGCAATTCATCAATCACAATTTTGTATTACAAAAGCATTCTCGGGAGTCGACGTTCACGTTAGCTAGGCATAGCATGCTCTCTGGGAGTCATAAAAATGTATTGTTGTTTTCAAATTATGAATGATTATTTCTGATTTGACGTCGTTTTAATGACGTTATTACCTTTCAAAA
>JABUQX010124657.1:5000-17500 GCA_015478945.1 Trachelipus rathkii | reverse complement strand
TTGCATACCATGCGCCAAATTTTTTCACTGACGAGTTCAGATGCGACATATATATATATTATATATATATATATATATATATATATATATATATATATATATATATATTATATATAAATATAATATATATATATAAGATATATAATATATATATATATTCAGATGAGATATATATTATATATATTATATATATATTTAATATATATTCATAATTATATTTAGGTTTTATGGATTTACAACAGGCGTATGATAGAGTTAATAGGGAAGCTTGGCAGGTATTTAGTGATATATGTGTTGGTGGTAGGCTTCTTAATGAATCCAAAAGTATGTATGACGTAGTGAAGGCTTGTGTAAGAATAAATGGTGTCAATGTGATTGGTTTAGATTAATAGCGGAGTGAGACAGGGTTATTCAATTTTATATGGATGGGGTTATGAAAGAATTCGAGGTGGGATGGCAGCAGGAAATGTGTTAGAATGATGGAGCATGAGTGGCAGGTGCCCTACCTATAATATGCGGATGATTTGGTTCTGTGTGGCAAATCTGAGAGTTTGAGAGGATTGTAGAGAGATTTGGCAGGGTGTAATAAGAGGGGTTTGAAAGTAAACGTAAGATAAGATTAAGGTTATGGTTGTTATGGGGACAGTCCTCAGTGTGAAGTATGTTTAATGGTGAGCAGCTCGAGGCAAAGGTCTGAGTTTGAATATTTAGGGTATGTGTTGATGAGAAGGGAACGGATGATGCAGAGTGTAGGAGGAAAGTTGGAATGGCAGGAAGGTTGCTTGGTGCAATTAAATCTGTGGTGAATGATAAAGCGGACTAAGTCTTGAGTGCGCTGAGAGTCTTACATAAGGGTATGTTGTTACCGTTGTTAATGTATAGTAGTGAGGAACTATGGCTGAATAAGAGTATAGATCTAAAGTTCAACGTTTTCAGATGGACAATCTGAGCATGCTAGGTGGGAGAAGAATTAATAAAATGAGGAATGAACTTATTAGAGAGTGATGTGGTGTGAAGAAAGGGGTAAATGAGAGAATAAATGGAAAGTATTTTGAATGGTTTGGTCATGTGAAAGGATGAATGATAGGCGGTTGTAAAGCGGATGTATTAGTGGAGTGTTTGGAAACCGACCCACCTGGGAGACCGAAAGAAAAGTGGATTGAGTCGGTAACGAATGTCTGAAGAGAGAAATGTGAGTTGACAGAGGCGAGAATAAAAGTGCTTAGAGAGAATGGCGGGGTTTTGTAGGGGGTATAGTTGTGTCCAACCTGGGCCAAGGGATGAACCCTACATGACGATACCATAGTGAGGGTCCGTCGAGGTCCCATGAAGCTCTGAGGTGGATTGTTCTGTCTGTGACGAGTTGCACTAATTAATGGTACAGAGGGGCGGTAAGGCTGGCTTTCTTTTCGACATTTGTCATATTCTCCTACTGCTTTTCTTTTCCGAGGCTTCGTAGCGCACCTTACTCCCAAACTTTGGAAAAAAAGGTAGATAAAGAAAGAAAGAGAGAAAGAATATATTATAATATATATAATAAATAATATATATATATATATATATATATATATATATATATTATATATATATATATGTATATATATATATATATATATTGTGTGTAATATATAATTATATATTGATATAATAATACTATAATATATTAAGATATATATAATATATAAATATATATATATATATATTAATATATATATAATTATATATATATAATATAAATATATATATTATATATATATATATATATATAATATATATATATTACTATATATATATTAATATGATATATTATATATTATATATATATATATATATATAATAATAATATATATATTATATATAATAGTAATATATATATAATATATATATTAAGAAATATAGAATATACGATTTTTCTATTAATATATTTTTAGAATTCTTTGATTTAAAAAATATTCTTACTTAGAAAAAAATAAAAATCAAATAATTTAAGAAATATATGAGAGAACACTACTTCACTATCATTGATAAACACAAAATTCAACTGATGATCATTGACGATGTTTATTACAAGGTTATTTTTAAAAATCCTTGTTTCAAATATGAGTTTTGGCGGGAAAATATATTGAATATGAGAGTCGACGCTACAAAAAAAATGCATAAACATTGTGATATTTGTTACATACTTTTTTATATCTTGCCAGATTTAACAAATTTCTGGAAATAAAATGAATTTTTAGTTTTCATTAAATAATTTCGTAAGAAATAGGCTGACGTAGCCCAGCTAGAATATAAAATTGCCCAAAAAGTAGCCTGTAGCAATTCGCCACGTTTGGCGCATGCGAAGGTTGGCCACCCCCTCTAGAGTGTCCTAGTCAACTCATAATAAATAAGAATATTACTTAAGAAGCCGCATGGTCCTTTTTAGACTGTCCCAGTCAACCAATAAAAATTAATAATTTAGAAGCCGCATTGGCCCCTCTAGAATGTCCCATGATTAACTCACTTAAATGTGTTCGCAAACCGAATTTGCTATCAACAAGCATTCTAGATTCGGAACTCTCATAATCAAATAGACGTTACTTAAAATTCAAATAGATGATGTCATTATAAGAAGTGTAGGATTAAGATAGAATCACTCCAGATAAGATCTTTAATAAGAATGACGACCATAATATATTTACAACTGCTTTTATACTAATTCATCAGTACTTGAATACATTCCGCCGACTCCGCCTGTGAAGCTCCTTTTTGACGGTGTCTAGACTCTTCTTTAATGTTACCACACGCCCTCCTGATCGAATAATCTCCGATTCTCGATCAAACATAGATCTTCCTCACATCCAGCACGTGCTTTGCAATTCCATTCACCTCTAATTTTTTGTCGGAGAGCAATCCTGTTACTTTTCCTACATCCCACCTTGTTGTGCATCTTGCCCCATTTGGCTTTACCCACACATCTTCTCCCACATGGAATTTGCTCTCCGCCTTCTCATCTCTCAGCAGCCCTCCACCATCCTTCTCTGGGTGTCTCCAATCATAATTATACTTCTTTTTCCATGGGCATGTCGTTTCATCTTCGCCTACCCTTGGCATAAAGTTATACCAGAACAAGCCTTCCCTTATGATTATTCCCGATCTGGCAGCTATCCACTTAATCGTTCTATGGTTTCGTTCGACGATCCCATTACAATTTTCCCTGAAAGCTGCTCTGAAATTTATTTTTATTCTCCACTTCCTGCACATTTCCCTAACATCAATTGATCTGAACGATGCAGCGTTATCTACTAACACCTCATCAGGCAATCCGTGTTCAATGAAGACCTCCTCCATTTTTCTTGCTATCTCTCTTCCCCCTTCACCATTCAATTCCTTCCATATAGCGAATCTACTTTCTCCACAATCTATTATTGATAGAAATTTTCCTTTTACAAAATGTGTCACGTCAATCGCCAACCTTTTCCACGATCGCTCCACACTAAGCTCACCACTCCCGCATCTTTCTGGGTTCGGGTCAATTGATTGGCATTTCTCACATCTCCTAATACAATCTGCCCCATCATCTCTTCTCACCTCATCAAACATTTTTGCCACATACATTGTTTTTTCGATTCCACAATGATTCTTATCATGTAACCTTTTTATTTCCAATATTGACATTCCACAGTGATCCTTGTTAGACTCCTTAATTCCCCTTTGCCACTTCTCATAAATTCTTGTCAGTTATCTGCTTTATTCTCCGATTTAGCCAGTTTGATTTCTAATTTTAATTCAAAATTTCTTACAAGTTCCGACACTATCCCTATACGTCTCTTCACTACCATTTCCGCCGCTCCCTTTAATTGTCCTTACCCTACTTCTTGAGTTGATTACATTATCCACCCAGCTGACAACTGTTCTTGAGTCACACATCACTGTTATATTTTTCAATCCCCACTTCAGACACAAATTTATTCCTTTTACCACAGCATCCAACTCCGCCACGTTGATATGGCCACAGTCCGACTTCTTCCTTAGTCAACTCGAATCCTCAACCATCTCTCCTCCTATTTCCAGTGCAACGCCATAAGCTATAGTGCTCGCGTCACAACAAATCGTTCCCTTTTCCCATTCTTCAACAAACCAGCTTCCCTTCACAGGATCCCCTTTTCTCACCTCCTCCAGGACCTGACTAAAAATTTCCGTACATTTTTCTCCTCTATCCTCATTCCAATTTTTTCCTTCCGCAATTCTCTTCAGGAAACTGCACACTACCCTTAACCACCCTGCAACTGGGTAGTACCAAACCAGTTTTCCGCATATTGAAAATAACTCTCTTCTTGATACCTTTTTCCCGTCTATTACTCTATTACTGGTATCATGTTTCCTCTAAAAAAAACTCGTTCTTCCCAACTTGTCTTTTTCAATCTTCAGTCCTAAGACTCTCCCTCCAATCACATTTTCAGGATCTTTTGATACCAGTCCAAATTTCAGGAGGTGCTCTCTTACTTCTTCCTCGGATATCTTTCCCTCATCAACTAAGATATCATCGATGTACGAATCGGTCCCCTCTTTCACCCTATCATCCCTTTTTTTCACAGCTCTTAAAATTTTTGTCATAATTCTCGGCGCGCTGCATAGCCCAAATCCTAATCTTATTAAACAAAAAATCCTTCCTTTATAGCTCACCAGCTGATATTTCCACAAACTCTAATCAATTCTGATTTGTAGATAAGCAGCCTTTAAATCTACCAGTTTCTTTCCACCACTTATCCTCCTCCACTTCCGAATTGATTCCTCACATACAGCCGCCTCATCCCCTGTGTGGCACATTACGTATTCATTCAACTCCCTGTAGTCCATCACTGGTCTTACCTTTCCCTTACTTTCTTGCTCCACCGCCATTAATGGGAGCACCCCTCTTCCTGTACTTCCCCTCCACGGTACTAAAATTCCTTCCTGGATCCACTTGTCAATTTCTTCCTCAAACTTCATTTTTGTTTCCCTTTTCATTGACCTTCCATAAATCCCAACCTTGTTCTTTAATACCGGCTCCTCTTTCTTCCACTTCCACTTTACAATCCACTGTTTTCCATCAAATCTTCCCGAAAAATCGCTGTCATTGATTTTTAACTCCTTTTCATTATTGCATTTTAATCTTCCCGAAAAATCGCTGTCATTGATTTTTAACTCCTTTTCATTATTGCATTTTTTATCAATGCCATCTCTTTTCTCTTCAAGATTTCCAAAAAACACCCCTTCTTTGTTGATCTTAACTCCCCCAAATTCCGTGATGACATCTAAACCCAAAATTATTTTTACATCCGCCATTAGGTTTTTCATCACTATAACCTCGACTCTCTTTCTTCTTCCATCAATCTCCATGTTCACATAGCATTTCTCATCACTTTCAAGGTTCCTTCCGTCAAACGCAACTATTTTTTCTGTTCTTCTATTTCCTCTTACTATATTGCTACTAACAATTGACCTCGTGCAGCCAGAGTCTACCGCACCCAACACCCTTTTACCATTCAATTTTATTTCTTTTAAAAGAATGTCGGTTCTTGAAATCAGAAGGCTAATTACGACGCAGCAGCCTCCTCCAATTCGTTTCCCGAATTTCTGAATTTTGCATTCCCTTGCAAAATGGCCCTTTTCACCACACTTAAAACAAGTTGAATGCGTCGTTCGATTACTTCATTTTAAATGAATGAGTCACAGAAGATTTTACTCTTCATCAGCGGGATTCGAACACTGGAACTCCGCGTTGCTGAGTTAACAGTGTGGTCCTCCACATGAAAAACATTTAATGTTTATTTCTTTTTTAAATGCCGCACTTCCCCCGAAGACTTCCATTTTATTTGTCAATGCGATTGCTCTCGCTCTTCGTAGAATTTCCTCTAATTCACACTCCTCAACATTAACCATTGCAAGGATTTCCCTTTGCAAAGTTATCTGGTAAACCATTAACTAGTGTCCGCTTCACGATAACCTCGCCGCTCAATCCTGCACATCTTGCTAGTCTTCTTATCTCTGTAACGTAAACATCTATGGATTCTTCCATTCATTTCTTCTCACAAAGTTTTCTGAATGCCACAAACGGGTTTTCTCCGAAAACTTTCCTCAATTTTTTTCTTTATCCTTTCTGATTCGTTTTTCTCCTCTTCACTCATCTCGAGAAGTACTGCTAGCGCTTCTCCCTCAAGAAACATTGGCTAGATGTGTTCCTCATTTTTTATCTTTTGAGACGTAACCACCATCTCAAATTTCAGGATCCATGCCTCTATGTCTCCTTCTCCCGTAAAGGGTTTGACAACGTCAATAATTTTTAACCCGCTCGTTGACATGTTTCTTCTTCGCTAGCCCGAATAGCTTGTAGGATTAAGATAGAATCACTCCAGGAATGACGAGCCATAATATATTTTACAAAAAAAAAAAAAAAAAAAAAAAAAAAAAAAAAAAAAAAAAAAAAAAAAAAAAAAAAAAAAAAAAAAAAAAAAAAAAAAAAAAAAAAAAAAAAAAAAAAAAATCTGCTTCTATTGAATCATCAGTACTTTGAATACATTCCGCCGACTCCGCCTGTGAAGCTCCTTTTCGACGGTGTCTAGAATCTTCTTTAATGTTACCACAAGAAGTACATCGTTTGGTGTTGGTTTCGTGTAACTTGAATGAAGACAGTGTGAAAGTCCCATATTTCTTTAAATGGATTAAAGAACATCATTTCCGTGAGTCTTAAGGTTAATCACATCCTTTTCATTTATATAACTAGCACAGGCGACATTCTTAAATTTAGTTATTTATTCATAAATTTGCACGAGGAAGTTTGCTTAACAAATCTCCTTTTAGTATTACGCTTCCAGGAGTGATTAAAATCCAGCTCAGTGTTATTCATCTCTGTCATATTTAAAATAGGAAGAGGTTTCTAAGTCTTATTCCATCTCAGAAAATCATTATTGACATCAAATGGCTGTTTGTGTTCCCGTTCCTCTTTTTTGTGATATATATTTCAAAGCCTATAAAACTAATAAAAATAGAATATATATATATATATATATATATATATATATATATATATAATATATATAATATATATATATATATATATATATATATATATGATATATATAATATATATATATATATATATTATATATATATATATATAATATATATTATATATATATATCAAAAGCTTTGATATAGTATATATATATTAGCGGAATGCTTGTTTGGAGTCAGAGGGCAAACCAAAGGGTTGAGAGAAAGATTTGCTTGAAGTTGAATTTGTATTTAGAAAGAAATACGGACCCCAGTAACCATGGCATAAAGAGGTAATTCACATGCTTTAATAAGCTTTAGATAATCATAAATTAATAAAATAATAAAAGTCATAAAGAGCTTGTCAAACGGTTTCAGTCGTGCGAAAAATGGCGCTTGAATGAGATGAGGACGCGCTTTGAGAATGTTGCCGGATTTGCCATAGTGAGAAAAGAGTTCGTTTAAAAAACTACGCTTTTGCATTTGCACGCTGTGTTGGTAAAATTGACCTGACCTCATCACCACAGATACTCCCCTGCAGTGCTGAAGACACGAAACTATTCCAATAAGCGCCGCCGGCCATTCGAATGTGCCTACCCCTGCTCAATATTCTAGTAAGCGGCTGTGATGGAGTCTGGACAGGATTCCCAGATTGTGAGCGGATGATCGGGCGAGTCGGAACGTATGCTTGTGTCGTATACAGGAGCAGCCTGAGGTGGAGCTGGAGGTGAAGAATCCTTAGCCGGAGTGGAGGAAGGCAAGGGTGACGATGACCGTGCGGGTGGAGTCTGAGCCGGACGTATTGGTGCTGTTGGCTGCGGAGAAGGAGGGGAGGAGGATAAGGAAGAGGATCAGGAAAAGGGAGAGGAGGAGAAGGAGGAGGAAAAGATGCAGGAGGAGAAATAGGAACGTTAAACAGGGCTTGTAGCGGTACACTTTTTTCACTTTTTTTACACTTTTTTTAGCTTAGTCATTTTTTTCACTTTTTTAAGCAATTTTACACTTTTCTTCACTTTTCTTCACTTTTTTGGGGCAAGTAGGTTACTTGGAGATATCTTTTTCTTCTGTTTTACCTGTGACTGAATTAAAAATGTGGTTTAACTACAAAACAATTTATTGAACTCAAGAACTGGAAAACATAGGTAAATAATTTGTTTAAATTTTTAATTTTCAGGTTGTTTAAAATAATTTTAAATAATAATTGAATAAAGTTTTTTGAAATTTGAAATTTTTGAAGATGGGAAGATGTAAGTTTCAAATGTTTGATGAAAAGACCTGGATATCAGAAAATTGTGAGGTTGTTAAAAAAACCTACCATGAAAGCAGAGCTTAACTTTGTTACATATCTTTACGAGTGTCACAGGCTTCTTCCAAAAAGAAGAACCATTAATTCATCTCTTGCATTCTGTTTTGTTGTCATCATTGGTTATGAAACTGTTGGGAAGGATTTGCAAGTCAGAAATTCTCAAAGATCCTTGATTTAAAAAAATTTGATGCTGCTTTTTTTAATACTGAAAATTTACTGCCATTGAAAGACCAGTTTCTGATGAGGTATTAAGAAACTTGGAAAATGTTTGTGAAAAGAACAAAACGTTTTTTTGTCTGCAAGCACAAAAACATTTTTTGAATCGTTAAGCATGTTCGTGAACAAATCATCTGTGTTCAAGCTCTCTGTTGAAAAATTACATATCTATTGCCCTTAATGAGAGAATTTCGCAAAGAGAGCTGCCCAAAATATAGTTGAGATTGCTAGGGTCATTGCCGGTGGAAAAAGTCCATACAGACAATTACTCTAGATGAGTGGAAACTAATACAATTGGAAAAAGCTAAACCAGAGTCCGAAAAAAAAATGCTATAGATCTATTGGCTCCAGGTTTTTAATGAAAACCGATCCATCAGTAAAACGCGTTCAAGATTTCAACAGTGAAAGAGTAGTAAAAGCTCACTGGTCGCTGTCACATGGTAATGCAGATGTGGAAAGAGCATTTTCCACATCAGACAGAACTCTTACAAGTACCAGGTCATCTATGTCAGAGATAACTTTTAAATGCTTTAATCACTGTTAAAAGTGCTCTTAAAATGTATGATAACAAACCTTACCTTATTTCTCTAACTCCAGAGCTCCTTTCCATGGGACGTTTAGCATATAAACAATACATTGCTTACTTGGATAGAGAGAGATAAAAAAAAGGAGACTCCGAAGATGAAGTTGCAAAGGCTGAACAAGACAAAAAAATTGTCTGAAGAGGAAAACAAAAAACAAAGTGACCAAAGAGGAAAAAAAAATTCTGAATTGATGATGAACAAATGCTGAAGAAGCTATGAAAAGAAGAGACAGAGCAAAGTAGCAAAGTGACAGGCAAACATGTTATATGCGAGCTAAATGAAAAGATTGAAAGAAGAGCTAAAAGAAAAAAGATTTATAAGCAAAGCTTGGCCCAAAGCGATGCTGGAAGGTGTCACTAATGTCAGAAAGAGGGACATGAAAAAAGACGTAAGATGTGGAAATTTACAGGTGCTGTTGAAAACAGAAAAAAACAATTTTCTAATTTTCAGACATTTCAAAAAAAAGATATAATATCCACTTAATATATTTATATTAATTTATTAAGCTTGTATTTCTTCATGTAAACCAATACAGTAAAAGTATTTTCAAGTATAGATATAAATCCAATTATATCATAATATAACATTATAAGAACTTTCTAAAACTAACATTTCATTATTATATATTTTCATCTTCAGATATATTTATATAATTAAAAAAGAACGAGAATTGAAGGGGGTGAAATTGAATACAAAAGGTAAAGCGTCAGGAGTCGAAGAAACAGAAAGAGGATTCAGCCTCGAAGAAGCAAGGCTTAAGGCAGATCAGATATGAAACGACTTCATAGGCGTGTTGACAGTTGAAATCAAGTAGAAAGAATATTCTCACTCCTAAGTATCACAGAAAAAAGGTCTGTACGTACTAGGGATTGAGTGGCGGTGCGGTGGGAGTCATGTCGAACGAAGACATAAGTGCAGGAAGAAAAGTCCGTAGATATAGAATGCACCTTGATGTAGGAACGAGAAGGAGATCGGGTCTCATAGACAAGCACAGCGCACATCAAGCTGAGTCGGACAAGTAGAAGCAGGAGAAGATACTGTAAAAAGAAGTCAACCGAGAAGATGAAGAGAGAAGAACCATACCACATAATTCAGCAGACCGAACAGTGCAGAGATCCGCTTAAACAAGACGGACGAATGCCAAAATTACGAAAGGAGGAGAGACGTCAGTCCAATATTCGAATTGGGCTGAGCTAAGAAAAGAGAAGCCATTATAGTGACGTGGAAACGTTAACAATCAAAGGCCAGAATTTCCAATTGTAGGGTAAGAAAAAACAAAGTCGTGTAGAATACTTCTCTGAAAACCAAGAAGATTTCAAATCAAATAATCATCCAATAAGAAAGAATGTCGAAAGGTCTCCATTGGTCCGAATGTGACAGAAAAGCGGCAACCAAAGCGCGAATCCAGTAGCCAAGAAAGCGTTTAGCTATGATTCCGCGTTGGCGACAGCAGAGAGAGAGAGAAGCTTCGGTACCATCGTGTAAAACCGATCTTATGCCAGCGTAAGAAGTACTTCTTACCGGCGGGAGGAAGGCAGGAGGTCAACGATGTCGTGTGGACACGTTCAAAATTGAGCACCAGGGTAAGAAAGTGCCTAGAAGGACTTGGTGTGACGGTGTAATCTTAGAACGCTGGCAGGGAAGGCAAGTGCGACACCAAGTTGCCTACGTCGGCATTGACGTCAGGCCACACAAAACGAGCTGTCACCAGTTTGCGTGAAATTTCAATGCCAGAGTGGGAAAGCGAGTGAAGATTGAGAAAAACAGCCTTACGGAACGATGCAGGTACGAAAGGACGAAGAGAACCCTGAGACACGTCGCACAGAAGTCTCTTCTCATATCCCAGGAGTTGGAGCCACTTCAAGCGTTGAGAGAAGAGTCTTGTGGAAGTGCATGAGCTCAGTAGTCTGCACGGTTGCCATAGCGTTGGTAGTCGATATTGGGTAAGGCTGAAATCGCGTCGATTTCAATGGGAGAGAGCGCCAGCAGTGAAGTTGTCGACACCTGAAATATGTCTGACATCAATGGTGAATTGTGAGACATACTCAAGGTGATGAGCTTCTCGAGGAGAGTGCCGTTCGTTTCTGGAAGACCATAGCGAAGGTAAGTGGTTTGTGATCAGTAAGTATGTGGAACTCACGACTCTCCAGAAAGTAGCGGAAATGACGGACGGCGAGATACATCGCAAGTAACTCCCTCCCGAAAGCACTGTAGCGTGTCTCAGGAGGTTGCAACTTGCGAAGAAAAAGGCGAGAAGCAGACCACACTCCGTTCAGGTGCTGCTGAAGAACACCTCCAGACAGCAAAATCGGAGGCATCTACCTGAACTCTGGGAGCTGAGTCCTGGAGGTGGACTAAGAGTGTAACAGAAGCGAGTGCATCTTTGGAAGCTTCAAAAGCAGCAGTAGCTTCGTCAGACCAGTCCACTTTTGTAGAACTGCTTCGGTGCTTGGAGCGGATGAGAGAGGGTGAGGGGTCGAAGAATATCAACGCCCGATTTGAGAAAACGATGGTAAAGTTAAGCAGTGCGAAGGTACTGATGAAACTGCTTTTTGATTGCCAGGCCTTGGAAGGGCGAATAGCCTCCACACCGCTCTGCAAGAGACAGATTTACCATCAGCGGAACAGTATGTCCTTAGAAAGGTAAGAGAGGAAGACAGGCACCGAAAAACACACTTGCCGGCTGAGACGAATTGCCACATTCATCAAAACCTGGCAAAGAGCGGCACCGTAGGTGTTGCCTCATGCCTCGGCAGGAGAAGAGGAATCTATGAGAAGGTCATCGAGGTAAGAAAAGGCGAAGGGGAGACCTCTAAGGACGTTATCGATGAACCTCTGGAACGTCTGAGCGCGGCACCCCTCAAACCGAAAGGCATGCGTGTATACTCAAAGAGGCCAAAAGGGTGATGATGGCGCGTCTTCGGTATGTCCTCTTCTGCGACCGGGATCTGGTGGTAGGCTCTGACAAGATCCAGTTTACTAAAAATGGATTTACCAGCCAGATTAGAGATGAAAGACTGGATGTGCGGGACCGGGTAGCGATCTGGTATCGTACAAGCGTTCAGAGCCCTAAAATCTCCCACAGGCCTCCAATCAGAAGCACCTTTAGGGACCATGTGGAGGGGGGAGGACCATGAACTTTTGGAAGGGTGGACGATACCAAGTTCGAGCATGTGCTCGAACTCCGCCTTGGCTGCCTTGAGCTTGTCAGGAGGCAGATGCCGAGCACGAGCGAAGGGGAGAGCCCGTAGTCTCTATATGATGGCACAGAATCTGAACAGGGAGAGAAGAAGAACAGGGTTCACAGCGCCGGAAAATCCTTCTGCAGGATGGTGAAGAAGGGGGAGGTACCAGAAGAAGGAGCAACAGCAGAGATGCCT
>JABUQX010124656.1:7500-35000 GCA_015478945.1 Trachelipus rathkii | reverse complement strand
AGAGAAACTTTACTCAGTCAATAATATCAGATATATCAACATAGGTTTACACCGGATAAACCAGCGTCTAATTGGCAAAACCAATAGTACCTTTAAAAGAAAGAGAAACTTTCTTGATATAGCATAAGACTTTAACTTAGAGATATTTGTCTGGAGAAACCAAACAAAATACAACTAGAGAAACTAATTGTAATATTGCGAGAGAAACCGCAATACTTCTAAGTAAATATCAATGGAGAAACCAATGATATAAAAAAAGGAAGAAACCTTTTTAAGCCCTTTTGAGAGAAACTCAAAAAAGATGCTTAATCAGTCCTTAAAAACTACCTATTAATATTGAGTTTAGGAAAGTATAATAATTAATAACTAAATGTGATATAAACTAAACTTGATTCTAAAATAAGCTTAACACTAAACTAATAAATAAATTAGAACTTTAAAAATATACTGACTCTCTTCTTCGGCTAATGGCTAACTAATATAAACAGGTTATATATATATATTATATATATATATATCATATATTTATAATATATTATATATATATATATACTATATATATATATTAATATATATAATATGATATATATAATATAATATATATAATATATATATATATATTATTCTTTCCAGAGATACATTTGATATGGAAACTATCTTAAAATAGCTTTTGCACTATCTTCAGATGAATAAACATGGTTTTGGTACTTTCAATAAGTCCTATATTCCAGAAATGAAGTTTAAAAATATCATGTTAGAAGACTTAAATATCCTTCTCGGAATTCTGGTTCAATACATGTATGCTTTGTAATTTCTTAACCGATATTCTACTGTCTGGAAATACTAAAAAAATATATATAGATTAAATAATATTCTTACATTTCTAAGGTATAATAATATAATAATGATAATATAATAGTATATTCTCCTTTGGAAATTATTATACGCCCATAAAAGCCTTTTATTTAATAAATAATAACTAAAAAATTCGAAATTATAAATGGGCCAAAATGACTTTTTCCCATTTAAAAATAATAATTTAATAGGTAAGAAAAATTATTATTAACTATTATTAATGAAAATAATAATACTTTAAAGCATCTGATAAATAATTAAATAAACTAAGAAATCGAATCTAAGGGTACACTAAAATAAAAACATTATAGAAACTTTTGTTAAAAAAAAAATGAACAGAACTAGAATTTAACTTATTTGTGAAGGGAAATATCCAAAAAAATTTACATTACTCCCTATATTGACGAGCAAATAATAAGAAATTTTAGTTAAATAAATGTTTAAATCTAATACAACTCCCTTTTCTTGCTTTTGTCAAAAAAAAAAAAAAAATCTTAAAACATTATAATAAACGCACTTTTTACATTTCTAATCTACGTCTACGTTTAAATTATTTTAACTTAAGTCTTTTAGAATTTGGAAGGTTCTTGGCAAAGGGCTCGGGGATAGTTGCAGATCTTCCTCCAAAATAGTGGGAATAAAGAAGATTGGTGTCGAAATCTTTGAATTGTTTCATTTCTTTTTGAAGATTTCTTGGAAAGTCAAGCAACTGAGGGAAGAGTTGAAGAGGAAAGAACCATTCAGAGGAAGATTTAGATTGAAGAAGAGGAGTGTTGAAGGGAGATTTTAGAAGAAGGATTTAAGATTGAAGAAAGAAGATTGGCAAGAAAGAGCATTAGAGGAAAGTTTCGAAGAAGATTTCGAAGATTCAATAGATACATTATCCTTGTTAGAATGGGGGACGCGATGCAGAGGGTGTTGAAAAGGAGGAAGATTTAGTAAAAGTCGAAGTTGATGAAATATCCATAGGTATAGAAGAAATTGAACTAGTCGAACAAGTCAGAGAGAGGTAGTCATGGAAGAAAGGTGAAGAAGAAACAGATGTAGACTTTTCAGTGCAGAAGTAAATCATCTTCGAGATTGGTATTGAGATCAGATCTGTGTTGAGTTGTTGGTTCAGACTGTAGGTGGGGAGTTCTTACCGAATAAGTTTGTCGAATTACCTTTGTAATTTCGCTTTCCTTTCTGATTTGTTCTTTAAATGAAGTACCCTTTCTTCAATTCTTTACCTTAATTATGTTTACGATCTGACTTCATAGTTACTCTTCTTGAGTTTCTAGTGCGACTTTCTTTTATAGAAGTATTTCGTTGGCTTCTATCAGACTATCGGATGTTTTCTTCTATTATTCTATTCTTCACTTCCTATTCACAAGGATTAGTCTCCACCAAGATGTTTTGCCTGATCTCTTGTTTCAAAGTTTTGCAAATTTAAAATACTTCGGTATTTTAAATAATTTTATGTTGGTCATTTCACATTGTCAAATCATTACCCAAAACCTTAGTTTTTAAACATTTTATACAAGTTCATCAAAAATTCTATCACATAAAACTAGCACAGTTTGCTTGCCATAAAGATTGATTGAAATTCAAATGGGGTATTTTCCATCAAAATAAGCTTTTCATGTAGACTTTATTCTATATTTTTAGTTCCTTTTTTATTGACTAACATCTCTATGTTCACTGGCCATGGAATTCCTTTCTCCCACAGCTCTCAAAAATAAGCCTTAAAAAAATTATGTGCCTGTCATATAATTCATAATTAAGTCTCTTGAAACAGAAAGGACATTACAAGGTTAAAATTTATGGACCTTAAAATCTTTAAAAAACATATTAAAGCAAACAAACTTCATAAAAGTTATTGAGACATAAACGACAAGATATAACACTCAAATTCGCTCGAAATGAACATGCCACTTTTGCGCATTTTCACATCCATTTCTAAAACGGACTCACAACAACTCTCTCCTTAGAGACTGACGTCGTTTTGAATTAAATCAAGTGAGTAAATTATATAATGACGTATCATTATCCGTAAGGCGCAATAGAAGCGACTATGTTACTAGTCCAACTATCAACAACAAAATCCTAAATCAATATCATCTAACATCTCAACAACAAAACAACAACAATTAAGTTGCCAACAATTTTTCCTCCGAGTTCTCAATATACCTCTAAAATAATTTCAATATAACAATATCATTAATTCCATACAATTATTTCGAATCTTAAATTCAATGGGTCTCCTCTGGACTCTCTCATAGTTTTCGACTGGTCAATGAGATCTCAAATTATAATGATTCATTATTATTATTATTATTATTATTATTTATTATTATTATTATTATTATTATTATTATTTATTATTATTTATTATTATTATTATTATTATATTATCTATTATTATTATTATTATTATTATTATACTTATTATTATTATTACTATTATTATTATAATATTCCAAATATTATTATTATTATATATATTTCAACATTTTATGGTTGTATTATTCTATTCTTCTTATTATTATTATAATTAACATATTCCTCTTCAGAGTCTTCGTCAGATTCTTCTTCAAAATCGTTTTCTACACTATTTGTATTATTGTCAACATAATTTTCATTTTGTATTTCTTCATAGTTTAAATATGGTACATTACATCTTTTTATACGGCTAACATGAACTGTTTCAGTTCTCCTACTGACATCATAGAGTGGTTTTATTTTATAATTTACTGAAGAATATTTTTCAACTATTCTATAAGGTCCTAACCATCTGAATTTGAATTTACTCCCTACTCCTACTCTGTATTTATTATTTAATAAAACAATATCTCCGACTTCAAAATTTTTGTAATTTTGATACCTATAGTATCTTCTTTGTTTATCTTGGGATTTAATATGGTTTTCCAATGCTTTTGCATATGCATGTTTCATTTTAATAATAATTTCTTCCTTATAATTTTCATTTTCTGGTTGATATCTGTTATCATTTTTAATTATATCAGAGAGGGGCAAACAGGCATCTCTTCCAAAGAACAAGAAAAAAGGAATTTCATTTATACTTGAATGAAATGAGGAATTTAAAGCAAGTATAACAAAAGGTAAATATTCTTCCCATTTATATAAAGAATTATCTTCTAAAGCTGATGCAAGGGCATTTTTAATAGTTCTATTGGATCTTTCCACGTACGGATTTGACTGGGGATGAAAAGTGGTTGTGAAATGAGTTTTGATTTTATAGAATTGACATATCTCATTAAATAAAGTGGAATGGAACTGAGTTCCATTATCTGAGGTGACATGAAGAGGGGCTGAAAATTTATTGATATAATCTATTAAACAATTTACTATGGTTTCTTTCTTAATATTAGGAATGGGATAAGCCTGTATATAACGGGAAAAATGACAAATTATAACAAACAAATATTTATTCCCTTTTTCCGACATTGGAAGAGGTCCCATTATATCTATACCTAACCAGAGACCGGGTGCATTAGGTGATTCATAATTTTGAAGAGGTGCTCTAATTGTTTTATATGGGGATAATTTCTGACATACTAAACAATTATTTACATATTCTTTTACATCCTGAGACATGTTAGGCCAAAAAAAGAAAGTTTCTGCTCTTTTTAATGTTTTTAAAAAACCCGAATGAAAATTTAAATGTGATTCATGAGCAATGCTTAAGGCTGAATTTATTAAGGAATGTGGAACAACTACGGTTTCCATATACGATCTATTATTTTTATCTTTTTGTATGAAATGTAAACAATTATTTATCATGGCAAAATTACGTAAGTTAATATCTCTGGGAATTCCCTCTATATTTTTCTTTTCACAAAATAATTTATTATTCTTCTCCAATTTATATCATTTAACTGTTCTTTACGTATGTTTTCTGAACTGAACACTACAGAAGGGTCAAAATTTATGGAGTTTATATTTATTGTTTGTATACTTCTACTGAGAGCATCTGCTACTATATGATCACGTCCTGCTTTATATTTTACATCAAAATCAAATTCTGACAATAACAATGCCCATCTAGCTATCCTAGGAGTAGTAGGTTTAAATTTAAATAAATACCTTAATGCCTGATGATCCACAATCGCTGTAAATTTGTGTCCATATAAATAATAATCAAAATGTTTGATTGAACTTACTAACGCCAACGCTTCCTTCTCCGTTGTACTATAATTCTGCTCAGGTGATGATAACTTTCTAGAGTAATAAGCAATTGGTTTGTCTACTCCATCTATCTCTTGAGTTAGAACTGAACCTATAGCTATATTAGAGGCATCTGAATGTAATTTAAAATGTTTATTAAAATCTGGATGAATTAATATAGGGGAAGTTGTGAGAAGTTCTTTTAATTTTTTCAAAGGCATTATTTTCAAGTTCTTTCCAAATAAACTTGGCATGTTTTTTTGTTAAGTTAGTAAGAGGAGCGCATATTTCTGAGAGATTATTTATAAATTTCCTATAATATTGAATCATTCCTAATAATCTTCTTACCTCTTTAACATTAGTCGGCCTTTTATATTCTTTTATTGCTTGTATTTTAATAGGGTCTATTTGTACTCCTCTTTCACTTACAATATGTCCTAAATATTTAACAGAGTTCTGTGCAAATTTACATTTCTTAAATGATAATTTAAGTCCTGAATCTTGATATATCTTCAATATTTGTTCTAAATTTTTAAGGTGTTCTTCAAAAGTATTACTGTATAATATCAAATCGTCCATATAAATCTGACAGAACTTACCTAGTATATCGGAAAACAAAATTGATAATGTACGACACCATGTAGAAGGTGCTCCAACTAATCCATAGCACATTCGAACATGCTGATAAGAATTATTATCTGGTCCTATGAAACTAGTTTTAGGTTTATCATTTTCTTCTATTAAAATTTGATTATAGCCTTTAATGTTATCTAAAATGCTAAAATATTTTGATCCACCTAAAGATGTTAAAATTTCATCAATTCTGGGCATGGCCATAACTTCGTTTTTCGTAACTGAATTTATTTTCCTCGCATCAAATACAAATCGGTGTGAACCATCTGACTTCTTTATAAGGATTACAGGACTACACCATGGACTATTCGATTTTTCTATTAATCCTAATTCTAACATTTTGTCAATATGCTCCTGCATAATCTCTTTCGTATACTGAGGAAGTCTATATTGATGTGTATGAATTGGTTTAGTTTCCCTTGTATCAATTTTATGTTTAAGTAATTTACATAATCCTATATCATCTGATGTTTGCGCGAAAGCACTCTTATATTTGGTTAATATTTCTATTAATTTTACTTGCTGATTAGTATCTAAATTGTTTAAATCTAAGGTTGATAAATCAAATGTATTTTCTTTACTCACAACATTAGGAGTATCTATATCTTGTTCTTCCGCTTGATAAATATCTCCTATGATCTCTTTTTTATTTAATATTACCTCATGGTCAAGGTAGTTAGCCACTGTGAACGGTACTTGCAGTTCTTTATTTACATTTGCCAAAGTATTTCCTACCTTTATACCTTCCATTCTGCAGTTGTGTTCAATGACAACATCCTTATCTTTCCAAACATCACTTACCTTACCATAAGTTTTTATAAATGACCGAGGTGGCAAAATTATTTTTTTATCCATAATTATTTTGTTATTAGCAACTACTTCTTTAGATATATTATAACAATAAGATTGATGACAGTTTTGTTTAACAATAGGAAGTGTATGATTATTTATATATATAATGTTGTTTTCGAAATCAAACGTTACTTTGCCTAATCTTTTCAATATATCTCTACCAATCAATATTTTCCCAGGAAATTGGGTTTCTTCTAATATATATATCTCGTGTAATATTTTTATTTTCCCTAAATTTAAATGAAAAACCGATTTCCCAACTATTTTTAAAATTTCTCCTGAGACGCTTGAGACTTTAATATTTGACCCCTTTATTTTTTTATAATGATGGTCCATTTCTAAAAAGGTTTTATAAGACATGACCGAAATAATTGATCCCGTATCGAAATATGAATTTATTACTTTATTATCTACTTTAATTTTAACTATGATTGGTCTGAAACTATGGATTGTCTAAATTTTCCGAAATGGACCTCTTTGTAAGTTTTTTGGATACTGGTTTGACATCTGATTATTTGAATAAAGTTTAGGACAATTAAAACGTTTATGCCCCATTTCTTTACAATAAAAACATTGTACATCATTAAAATAGTTTTCCCTGTTAGCATGATTATAAAAGTTACCCTTAAAGTTGTTATTATTAGCCTGACTGTCCTGATTTATATTCCCCATCGTCCTTCTACTTGGAACTAACTTTTCTGCTTTTATGGCAGTTTGTACACAGTTATTATATGACTCCTGCCAAAACTCGTTGAACTCCGTTATCAATTTCTTTATCTCAGTAAAAATTTAATCCTATTGACGAATTATAGAAAATTAAAAATTCGATGGTCCCTATTCTCTGTGTTTTCAAACTCGGTCAATATATTCATCACATTCTCACTTATGGTCAATATATTCATCACATTCTCACTATTTCGTCCGTTTGATCTATATAGCGTAATCTTTAACAGAGTAAGATACCCTGTTTATTTTACATTAGAAACCTGACTGTAAGCCCATGTCTTTGAATCACTACAACAAACTTTTATTTAGGAGCGGAAGGACTAATTCATCTAAAATTTACTTAAGCTATCATATCTAGGGTTTGGAGTTTAAATAAAGTTGGGCCCTTCACTGGTTTCTATTACATAAAAACACCTGTTGAATATACTTATTTTTGCTTTCTTCACTCCAGGTTTCTAATCATTGTGCCCTATATTGTTGAACTGGTTTTTAAAAAGTTTTTGAAACTTGTTCCATTAAATATGTTTTTAGTTTACCAAGAATATTTGGCAAAATTGCGGACCATACTATCATTTTCTGCCATTTAACCACATTAAATTCTTCGTTAACTATGTATAATCATTAATAATATATTTCGTGTCACTTAATAACGTGGCTTAACTAATAACTAAAAAAAATAAATCTTACAGAAAGGGTTTCGTGGTAACAATCACTTTTTTTTATTCTCCTGAACCTTGCTAAAAAAAAAAAAATCGCTACAATAATTGTTTACTAATTTTAATCTAATACAATCTCTTTCTATTTCTCTAAATTTTAACTCCCATTCAGATATATTAGGAACATAAAAATGAACCAAAACCTCTTCTACCATAAATGAAAGTTAACACATAGATAGGATAATATGATAGATATTATCTATCTATTAAATAAAACTTTAGAAGCGTTTTTATTGTAATGTAAATATAGAGGTAGGTTACGCCCGTAGACGGTCTTAATAACCCAAGGAACTTAAAAAAATCTATTCGCCGCTCGTGAAGCCCTTAGAAAGAATCTCTGATGAAAATTATCGTACGCGACAGAAACGGCCCAGCCGAACCATGCCCACCGGAGGACGGGAACTTCAATAACTCAACAACATAAAGTGCAAACATCAACGGCACGCAACAAGCCTCTCTAACGAGAGATAAAAGCGAAATTCATGCCAAGGACGTCAAAGCATCGTCAACGAGGCAGACTATACAACAAAAAGGAAGCCTCAGAAGTTCCGATACTCTCAATTTAATTCTATCTGCTACAAAGAAAACCAGTCAAAAAAAGATTATGTGCCAAGGAGACATATCGACGCCATCCAACCTCATTCAACCATCGATTCGCAAGAAAAAAGGACACACATACGACCCTAATCCAACACATTTCCCCCCGCACCGAAACGCCCGCCACCATCACATACACAAGAGAAGCCTAGACAATAGACGGAGAACCAACATAACCGTACAAGGGTCACGCAAATATATAAATTCTAACAAGACCCCTAAGGAGACAAAAGAATTTAATAAAAAACACCATACACCACACAATAATTCTTAAGACATTCAATAAACTATAAATAAGTAATAACAAAACAGTATTCCTCTACACAAGCACAATTACGAAACGGCACCACGGACCAGTGGCGGATATCCAATACATTTCGGGTTAAAATTCAAGGCAAACTACAAAGACACTGACAAAGAAGAAAAATAGCAAGAGCAGACGAAACGGCACAACACGCGCAGCAGATCTCATCATCAACTCAACCGAAGTGTACATTTCGGTCGATACTATCGGCGAGCACGTCTGACGCTAACGAATAATTCAAAAGAGAACGAACCCAATGAAGGTCTAACTTCACCAGACAACACTGTGGGTTTGGGCCAAAATCATCTCAATATACGTGATCACAGCATGAGAACTCCGCAAGCACCACGTCACCACACCAACTCTCACAACGACGACTTATTATGTAATCCACAGCATATCTTTTAAGACAACGAAAACAATGTAGTGCGTGCTGCGTGTGCATCACAACGCGGGACAAGGGACCACAAACGGGCGGTAAACAGACGCCAACACAAACACGGAGAAAACATGACAGCTCGAGCAACACAGGACACGTGCGACAGATAAGCAAGTCCAAAGATACACACACCGACCAACGTGACCCAGTCGCCGACCACCAGACACCGACATCAAATCGCTGAGCTTCGACACACACCATGCGACACAACATACCACGTAGGATGGAACACAATCCAACACAGCGCATAACACCAGAAACATACATCACACGACAACAGTAAAACAATAACGACCAGCGAACTACAGCCAGCCGCGGCCCCAAAACGCCTGACAATGCTTAACAACCCCGTTACAAGACTCGCGTACCTCCCAACTTCTCCATAACACTTACACCTCGCCGTTGCTTCTACACATAATCGACTAAGCCACACCATACTCCTCGAGAAGCAGCTGAGCACATCACCCAACACACGTCACACCACAAGCCAAGCCAACCCAACAACAAAAGCATAACGAAACAACTCAACAGTAACCACACCACACAAGAACTCATCACACAAGCCAGGCCAAAACGGGACCAGAACATCTACGGCGTAGACCATGAACAACACCTAGATCACAATCCCCTCAATCCAAAACCTTAGAGGCTTTACCACACTCGATTCTACTCCTGTACGGTAGCCAACTACACCTCTCCCAATATTCCAAACAACTCATTCGCCAACATGCTACATCAGTTACACACCACATATAGCACAAGGCGAGACAACACATCAGAACCATAATTCATTAGCTCTGGAACGTAAATCAACGCAATGAACTCCTAACAGTCTACAACAAACAACTTGGGGGACACACCAGCACTGACCATACACACATAAATTACACCACATACCACCGCAAAATCGACGTCTCCACTACTAGCACGGAACAACAAAGTATGAGGGAATAAACACATAATCAACACTCACAATATCACTCAGCAAAATGCCGAGTACCAAACTTACTCTGATATGGAACGAAGTTAACCAACGCATCCAAAACACAACAAAAGCCACCAACGAAGCAAACACAGCCAAACACCTCAACTAAGCCACAAACTTCGACTCAAAACGACCATCTCGCGCCATCGCATTAATATCAAATCCTTAACGTTACTTATCTTACACACACGTCTAAATTAACACTTCCATCAAAACTATTAACAGACCCTACGTGCGTGATTAACAATTCTCCCGTCCATAGAACCATCGACACAAAGTATAATAATCAGCAAGAACACTCACCTACCTTCAACGCTTAACCTTCTACAGAGTGTGTGAGAAAGCAAGCATGATCGGACTGATCGTGTCTTCAATAAAAACACAATAAAAGCACACAATCTTAAACACGAAAAAACTTACGGCAACATTCATAAACCACTCACACACAAATACACGACCAACGCAACAAACGACACTACACAAAACTAAACATATAGTAAGTACATACGGCAATTTAACTGAGAGAAACATCAAAACTAAACCAAAACGCATTCTCGTAATGAACAACAACACACTCAAACCACTGCGTGCATATACACACGACACAACAGGCTAACACGCAACAAGTGATTCCCATCCACAACCCTCGCATTGCCGCCCTTCATGCCAAATCTGGAATGATCTGAAAAACGAAGTACACTTCCTGTACCACTTTCTACTGTACTATTCACACTCGCACACACACTACTCAATCAACAAAATCCTCACAAATATACGCACTACAACTAATATAACTAATCAGTTATTAAGATTAGCTTTACACATTACATGGTGAGTTAGTATATATATAGGGTTCTCCCCTACACACTAAGAGCCTAGATACATTAATATACATATTCTTTACATTAATATAAGCTAAGTATAGTACTTATATAACTATTACGTTTACGCGTACTAGGTTTATTTATAGAAATATGAATAATAGGACACTACTCAATTATAGTTGGTGAGTGAGCATGAGATAAGTGTAATATATAAGTCAGTAGGTGTATAGTATATCATATCATACACAGACGGATTACAGGGTATAAAACTGCAATGGCGAATCAGCATATATCGTTTTCAAAATCGCAGCGCCACAGAGGCACAGTGCGTATCCTTCAAATATTCTTTCCACAAACAATAGATTATCTTTACCATTCATTTCGGTCATCCTGTTTTACGGCTGACAGACCCACACACAGCACCCAATCATCGCGCGCGTCACACAGCGCAATTATCACATGACAGACATTACAACCTATATATCACTACGTCACGTGAATCCTGCTACGGTGAATTACCACTTCTATTGACGTGTTTTATCTCTTTACAGGCTTCATATATGTTTCATAAACACAACCAATCCTCGGTGACTCGTCCCATCAAGTAACACGGGTACTGTTCAAAAACCGATCATTCCAAACTGCCACCCGTCCAAGACATCACACACCATAATGCAACTCTCTCGGATCATTCAGAGCCTGCTTACTTATCCATACACGTGGAGCCGAATGATTTACTTTTGCATCCACCAATTGACAACCGAAACGCACCCCGAACCACAAACCATCGCCTAATTCATTGTGAGAGTGATCTGTGTAAGAGCTCCGCGCCCAATAACACTAGCCACAAATATGATGAAATAAAATTAAATTTATCAATTTTTTAACAAAAATACTAAAACATCATCATTATATCATCAATCCCCTAAAATCGAAATACGCTAACTGCCCTTACACTCCACCCCAGTAAGGTCCAGGCGCCAGTGACACACCTATGATAAACAATTACTCTACCGCCCTAACCTAATTCTCAAATTACACACGCATAATACATCCCTAACATATGATCAACCTCATACCCGAACAAGTGTAAAATACGTCTAGACATCGAGTGTACATGTACATTACTATACTAATACACCTTAGAGCCACATATAAATTCACTATAACACTAGCTACGTACTGATAAATCTAACTAATACTATATAAATTATTACTAATCATTACCATATTATAAGCTCTACTATACAGATACAGACATACATAATTACTATCGGTACTCATCAATTATACTCCATACTACATACAATCTATATTAACATATATACGTTAGCATATCATATTAAACATGACACGACACACACAGCACAGCGCCAACCTAATCACGTACATTCACACTCGTGTCCAGAGTGACTGTCAGTACCATATAATTTCAACACACATCATCGCTCAAACTGCGAATATAACGCACTACATGCATTCATTGTACGTCACTACCACGTACCCGTGAATATATTGACAAATCCGCATCGTTAAACATTGTAGCGAAGACGAAGCGCAGGACTTTACCAGTAACACAGCCTTTCTAAAAACATATCAAAATGTCGCCACACATACTCTAAGTTTTAGTCTATGCAACCCAACTGAACTGGCCAAGCACCAGTTTTCGTTTAACGAAATTCATCATATTTGCCCTCTCATTAATTTCAACCCAAAAGTTACTAAACAATAGGGAATGACAGCTTAACTGTTACCGCATCTTTGAGCAATAAAAAACACTATGACAGTCGGACCACAAAAATCTTGCCGATAGTAGATACAGCAGATAGACTCAACCCGACAGCCGGTACCTGGTTGATGTCATCACCGGCGATCACTCAAAAAGTCACAGCAGTGCCAGCTTCGTTCACATGGCCAGTGTCCCCTACTCCGCGGTGCGAACTCACTGTATTGACTCGTATTGCTACTATGTAGCTAGTCGGAGGGACCCAACCCACCCCCAAAACAGGTAAACCATTTATTTCCATCCTCATAAACTTCACAACCAACCTTGATGACACATGTCCCCTGCAACACTTAGAATCTTATACAATAACACTATCGACACACCTCACCCTCAACATCGATCATACTCCGTTGAAAAAATAAGACAGACTTATCGTAACCCTGCCTACTAGACATTGCACCATGCACATCGTTCTTATACATCGCCACTCTGATCCGTCTATCATCAGCCGCGTCTCGAATCGTATCGAAAATAAATTGGTACAACCCAATTTATAGACCAGCCTGAAATAACTATAACCAAATCACTACTACCTACACTAGATAAGAACAAAAACCAGTCACTGGCAGAATCGTCAACATGGACGAACCGGCCAAAGATAACACTACTACAGCTACACGACACAACATGGAACGCACACATCCCATGTTCAACCACCCAAACCACGAACGCGTTTCCACTCGACCGAAAAAATAATCCTATTCAGCCAGAATACTCAGACACTTATACCGAGAGAGCTCATCAAGACCATGGCAGTAGTATATATCTGAAAGATAAGATCGAAACTTGAAGAGCAGGCTTAACACAAGGACATTCCTCATCTAAACCACACCCACGACTTGAATAAGGAGAAAAAATTATAGGGATAACTTAAGTAACACCAAGAAGGATTCCATCCTCTACCCTGACAAGACCTTCCGACATGAAAGAATTGGTCTTGCTCCGGACCACACCGGACAATAACACAATTAGCTTTTGTAAAAGCACTCTGGCTTTAGATTGTTACTACCCCAGGTCGACTACTCAACCCACCCTCCAAGTTAATTACATTACCCTCAAACCATCTCTCCGAAGTGCTTAAACCCTATTCCGTACATGCTTTATGTTTTCAAAGGCTCAACAGTGGACAACATCATTATACACCAAACTTTATTCATTTTTCCCATATTATTTTATCATAACCCCCATACAGTTCTTAACCGCCCCAGCGCCGTCCCAACCGGATTCTCTTAGCCACTTTGAACGAATTTTCTCCCCCATCTGGCTGCAATGCTCAACATTAGCGCAACCTTCTATAGTAATAAAGACATATAACACACAAAACACCTCCACAACACACCACTACTCGAGCACCACCACACTGACTAGCAGCCGCATAGAGCCCACACCTGAACAAGCACAGGTCGACATACCTGTCTCAGACAGCCACCATAGTTATATTTCGAACCCAAATCAAGACAAAAGTAATAATATGTCTAAATTAGTTATCATACAAAAAGTACTTAATGTTCCACCTTGATACCACAGACGAATTCACTCATATACCTTACCTGAACGTTTACCATGATAACAACACGACCAGTGACCCTTCTAACGTAAGACGACCCTAACAAAGCTCAATATTAACAATTAGTACCTCTCTCGCTTACTTTTTCACAGAAATACCTCCTGTAGCCATCACAGGTACCTTTTCAAACCCGTCTACTTATATAGATCGCCACATCGATTCAACCCTGCAGTACTACGCACAAACGCAACGACCTCTCCCTAATAGTCGTGTTCAATACTGTAACACCTAAACTTGTCTGCCAATTCAGCAAATTCCTGACCAAAAAACAACACTTCTAATGATACTCATTTAATATCACTAACAAGCTAGAATCACGAGAAACGAACCAGCCAGCAAAGAGCCAGACTTACAGTCCAGATCTATTGCTATTTATCTTTCTTATTCTCACTCTCACAAATATAAAACAACACACAGCACAATACGGCCACAAATACACGTACTAAATAAAGCCACCATACTTGATACACCTTATTATATATAGACTATATAATATATATATAAATATATATATATTTATATATAAATATATATTATTATATAATATATATATATACTATATATATTATATATTACAGAGATAAACACCGTCACTCACGGGCAGAGCCCTAATCAAGGGGGAGGCCAATGTACTCATTAACGTCCGAGTCAGGACGGAGCCAAGCCAAGGAGAGGAAAAGTTTTCACATTTCTCCCACCCGACTGTGCGGGGACCCTGGACCCCTCGCTTGGTTTGGCGAGTGTTGTAGTAGTGAGTCAGCAGGCGCTTTTATAGAATGAGAAACTAAAATACCAAAAAAATTAAGGAATACTATTGACACATAAGATACACACGCATATAAATATAGTAATATTATATCATTATCATTACTACCGACACTATTATTTATCAACTGGCATTACCATCACTTACCAATCACTATATTATAATTTAACATATTGACATCTACTATCATTTAATATCATCATTACCAATTACTATCATTTCCATCACTGCCACTATCATTATCATTATAATTACTATAATTAACATTAACACCACTATCATCATATTATTATATATCATTATTCAATATCATCATCACTATCCACTGATTAATTAACACTATCACCAATTTGTTATATAATTTTTCTTCAAATAAGAACCATTACAAGTTAGTAATAACATTTAGCATTACTCAAGTTTTAAAATATCCACTACGATTGTAGAACGTATTTCGGAAAATCTCTATATAGCAAACCATTAGTGTTAAGCAGACCTCTTATTGAGGCCAAGAAAATGAAGCAGATTCTGGAGCGTCACGACACAGATTTACATTACACCCAAATCATATTTCAGCTTCATCAATTTATTATTACGATGAACGTATTTATTACTCAAATAATCCAAAATTCTCTAAGGTCTCACACATTCCAAACTTTTTTCGCTTTCACCGCAGAAATCGCAGATTAAATTTAAATTTTAACATTTTGAATATAATTTTACATCTATAGTCAACAACCATATTTCCATGAAAAAAATAAATTTAGTTCTGAAAACATCAATATTTCCTTCTTCTGCCCTCAAAGCCTTCTCCGACGTTATTCCGTGAAACACACACACAGCACGTTACAACACACACAACATCTTTCAGCCCCTTCTGATAATCCATTTCGCTTGTTCTTTTTCTCTTCTCATTTTCTTTTTTCTTCCTTATCTGTTCTATAATAAAGCCAAACCTTCCTCTCCAGAGTTCTGAATCAAATATATTATAATATATATATATACTATATATATATATATTATATTATATCATATATTATATATATAATATCATATATATATATATATATACTATATAACATATATTATATTATAACTATATTGTGATCTTAGGTTTAGAGTTTTGGAAATGCGATTGAATATATCTTCACAATATACATCTTGTGAAAACCCAACAAATACGACTAACACTGAGGACACAAATACGAAGTAATTTTACAATTCATTTCCTTTATTTTACTGAAAATACAATTAACATACCTTCGACAACATAAGAAGATCGCTCAATTTGAAACAATCATTATAGCTTCCACACACCACCACACACACACACACACCACAAACACAATCATATAATACAACTAATAATACACATATACAACTACTTTAATATATAAACTACTAAACAGCATCTTACACGACTTAATTACTAAGTATACTACTTACCAAAATAGAATACTACCAATTATAATATATATAATATATATATTACTACACGTTATTATATATATTATATTACTACTACAAGCATATTTACTCTGTATACTCTACTCAATATATATATACTATTTATATTATACTTCATATAGTACCTTTCATCTTTCGAAATCTTTTGAAGATTGATTCTTTGGATTAATTCACGGTATAATGGATAAAATTGTGCCACTCAAGACTTCCAATATTTTTACTATGAACTTCCTAACTAATCATTTACATCCTATCACTTCCAGGAATATAAACAATTTCTAGTGCTTTAATACAAGCACCTCACATACTTTCTATACAATGCGCGAGAAACTCAGGATATCGCTGTACCCATACCTTGATAAAACAAATCTTAAATATCAATAAAAAAAAAATATAATCATCTTTACCTAACTCTAACCCTTAACGACATAGTTACCTACACACACACTTACCCTAACTCACTAAACACTAACCTTAAAGCCCTAAACACCCTATATATATGATAAATCTAACCTGACCACTAATCCTAAAAAGTCAAACAATAACAATTCTCTAACAGTAACGTTCAACAAACATAAAGTACAAATTCAAACTAGTAATACTAACATACACTTACACTAATTTACAATAAGCTAAGCGTAACCAAGTAAAAAAAGCTAATTCTAAACCTAAGCTAACAAGAAAAAAAGTAACCAATCTCTCTCTCTCCTCTCTCTCTCTCCTCTCTCGTCTCTCTCTCCTCTCTCTCCCTATCATATATATATATACGTTATACTATATACTATATATATATACTATATATATAATTAATATATAATAATCACTATTATACTATATACTAACAACTATACCTATCATCATACCTAAGACTCTACTGTACAATCTCAATATACTTAATAAATTATTTTTAATTTTCTCTGAAACAAAAAAAGTAAATTACATAAAAAGTTTTCGCAAGCTTCACCAACAGGAAATATTTAAATGCTATCTTAAAACTTTTGGTATATAATTTTCATATAGAATATATTGGAATTTATCTGATACATTAATTCGAAATTTATCCCAATATATCATCCGTATCACATTTCACAAAACTTTACACACCTCAACGACCCTATCTAAAATACGGCACTATATAGTGATATATATATATATATAACGTCATATAATATATATATATCAAATAATATACTAATATATATAAATGAATACGTATAGTATATAATATATATACTATACCTATATAACTATACTATAGTTCAAACAATCAAAATAGCTTAGGACGCCATATAGTAATAATATGGATTACAATGCCATAATAAAGAGACATACGGCGGGATTTCTTTCTTGCGAATAGCCAGAAAATTAAAGAATTTCTTCAAGACATATTTATCATAAATTCTCATTTACGGAGAACATCACTCAATACATCTCCGGCTCTAGCGAAATAACTTCTTTCTTCATATAAAATCTTTCTCGGAATACCTAATCCTCTAAGAATGAAAATAGGCGCGTCCGCTCTACGCTACCTATACTCAAGCACTTCGTTCACAGCCTCAAACGTCTGAACAAGCCGTCCACCTCAAAGCATGATACTGGCCACTTCTTGAAATAGGCAACTTCGCGCCAATCGCTGCACACTAAATCAATTTAGACCCTCTTTAAGTAAATAATTATATATTAAAATATACCCTCTCATCATCCAGTTAAATATGCTGACCCCACTATCTATGCGTCATTAGTCGCTTCAAATAGCCCGCAACATATCCTTTATCATCTCAGCATATCGGCGCTGCGCATTATTGGTCTGTGTCCTCTTGAAAAGACACGCCATCAATCGATACCCTTCCTCGCACGACACATCTGACAGGAAACTGTGATTTCGGCCGGCCACGAAACAAGCATCCGCTTCCAAATGCTTGAGAAGTTATTGATGAATGAGCATTTCCCCCCTTTCTGATCATTCACTAGCTGTCTTAGAAATCTATCTTTGAAAAAAAATAAACAAACGCCACTGGGATTAGCAAACCATCAAGCCTTCAAGCTTTCCGCACTCAATCCGATATTGACAATAGGAATGGTCACATCATCAATAGAAACAGAATAAGCCTTCACAAACGCGAATTTACCTTCGTACCATTTCCCCCCGGACTGGCAATCTGGCAAACAGGCGGCGTCACCACTACTGAATTTACCCACGCGATATGGCTCACGAAACAATATCTTCATCACCTAACGGCTCGCCTCGCCCGTGATTTAAGAGCAAGCCACCGGGACAAGGGTGATGTCTATGTAAATTTTCATTTCAATGGGCCCATTCCCAAGTTGCAAGAATGGCCTGCACACTCCCGCGATATCCTGCTCCGGATCCGGATCCATCAAAGGTCCTTTCACTATTTGAAAATTGTTTCAGCACATCTTCTCGTTCAATAAATTTGTTTAACCTAAATAAGGTATTTCTTAAATTTTAACTCTTCATACCCCCAGCACCCGGTTCGCGGGTTCGGCTCCGGATCCGACTAAGGTTTCTTGCTCAACGCTCTGTTACTAATCTGAAAATTGATTAACACGTCTTCGGCAACAATTTTTCGCCTAAAAAAGATATTTTTTTGAAGGATAAATTAATACCCAGGAAATCCGGCTCCGAGTTCGTGGCTTCGGATCTGCACTAAGGTTTTCCCAACTATTTGAAAATTTTTTAAGCACTTCTCAATTCAATAAAATATCTTTCACATAAAAAAAGGAACTATTTTTCGAAAAACAATCATACTCCGACGTTCGACTCAGCACTCCGAATCGGATCCGATTAGGATCCTGCACTATTTAAAAATTGTTTAGCACGTCTTCTGGAATAAATTATTCATCTAAGAAAATTATCTCTTGTAAAAAAATTTATACCAAGGATAAGACTCCGAAATCTGGATCCGGGATTCCGGACCGGACCGACTTAAGTTTCCGCACTATTTGGACTAATTTGTTCAGTACGTATTTCTGGGCAATAAAGTTTTCACCCTAAAAATAATTTAAAAAAAAAAAAATTCCATACCTAGGATCCGGCCCCGGTATCCGGACTAGGGGCTTTTCTGAACTATTTGAAAATTGTCAGCACGTCTTCTGTCAATAAATTTTCACCTAAAAAAAATATTTTTCGAAAAAATCATACTCTGGCTCCGACTCCACTCCGACTTTGGAATCCGGCTCCGGTTTCGACTCCAATTCGGATCCGATTAATGATTCTGCACTATTTGAAAATGTTCAGCACGTCTACTGGCAATAAATTTTTCATCTAAGAAACAAGTTATTTGAAAAAAATTTGATACTGTCAGCGATCGTCGCCGGAATCCGGATCCGGAAAAATCTCCTAATCCATAAAATATGCCAGTGCGTCTCTGGCATAAATATTTCACCTAAAAAAAATTTAAAAAAAAAAAAATTCATTTACCAGGTTCCAGGCTCCAGGCTATTTGACTTAAGGTTATTCTCTCTCTGAAATTGTTTTAGCCACGACTTCTGGGCAATTAAATTTGTTATCTAAAAAAATATTCTTCTGAAAAAAATTTATACCCTACCTACAACTTCAATTCCGGCTCCGACTCCGGATCTGGATCCGACTAAGGATTCTGCACTATTTGAAACCTGTTCAGCACGGTTCTTTCTGTGTAAAACAAATTTTTCATCTAAAAAAATATCTCCCTAAAAAAAATTATACACCAGGAATCTCCGTTCCCGCTTCCGGATCCGGATCCAACTAAGGTTTCTGCACTATTAGAAAATTGTTCAGCACTTCTTCTGGCAATAAATTTTTCACCTAAAAAAATATTTTAAGAAAAAAAATCAAACTACGGCACCGGCTCTGACTTCGGCTCAGGATTCTGCACTATTTGAAAATTGTGACATTAAATTTTTCACCTAAAAAAATATTTTTTGATAAAAATTCATACCCAGGCTCCGGCTCCGGATCTGACTAAGGTTTCTGTACTATTTAAAAATTGTTCAGTACGTCTTCTGGCATTAAATTTTTCACCTAAAAAATATATTTTTAGAAAAAAAATCACCCAGGATCCGGCTTCGGCTCCGGCTCCGGCTCCGGCTCCGGCTTCGGCTCCAGCTCCAACTTCGGCTTCAGCTCCGGATCCGAATAAGGTTTCTGCACTATTTGAAAATTGTTCAGCAGATCTAAAAAAAATATTCTTCGGAAAAAATCATACTCCGGTTCCGGCTCCGGCTGACTTCTACTCCGGCTCTGACTTCGAATCCGGATCTGACTAAGGATTCTGTACTATTTGAAAATTGTTCAGCACATCTTCTGATAATAAATTTTTCATCCAAAAAAAAATATTTCATGAAAAAAATATATCCAGGCTCCGGCTCCGGCTCCATTTATTTGACTGAGTAAAATCCGAAGAATGAGCTAGAGGTTGAGATCCTAAACCTTGAATTGAAATTTTGACTGGAATTGAAATTTTTTAGTTCGACACCTCTGTAAATAAATTTCTGTATCTAAAAAACTATTTAGAATTTTTAAAAAATAATTAAACCATGATGTTCAGGAGGAATTTTTCTACTAATTTAGATAATAAAAAAAATGTGAGAATTTTAATTTTGCAAAAGTAAGGGGTCTAGTTATGAAGTCTCCCCTTAAAATCGCCATCTTTTATATACCTTGCGAAAACAAGCAACTGTGCATAGTTACTAATGTCTGTAGTTTAATCGAGTTGTATGGAAAACATCTTGGTTGGTGCCGTTTTAATTTCTTCGATCACTTGTTTCTTGACGTCTTCTGCCATATCAGAAATTCTTCGCTGAATAGTATCGTTCGATAAAGGCACATAATTTAATTTATTTGCAGCAGCCTCACCTATCATGCAACTTACAATATCTTTGCAACATGGAAGAATGAGGGTTTGGAGACCTTTTTTTTTTTTTGCTTTATTGATTTGTAAAAAGTCATCTGTTTTAATAAGAGGTTAGTAAAATTGATGTTTACAATATCTAGTTATTTAATTTCACTTACATCATTTATATCAATTCTAAAACAACGTGCATCTTTATCCTTTAAAGTTGGATGACAGCCATGCAGATGACGCTTTAGAAAGCTAGGTTTCATAGAACCTTCAGACATGACCTTGTAGCATACGACACACTGTGGTTGTATTCGACTGCCTTTATGAATTGAGGTGAAACCGTATTTGATGTAACTCATAATACTGTCTCTTTTTTGATGGAGCCGCCACTGAATATATATATATATATATAATAGTTATATATATATATACTAGTTATATATATATATAGCTATATATATATATAAATATTATTTATATTTAAATTATATATATAAATATTATATATATATATATTATATATATATATTATATATATAATTGTTTATACTTTATAATATGATTGGCGTACTTTGATGCATATTTCTACTGACCTTACGTACCCCCTAAAAATCTCTTCCCGTCCCCAGTTTGAGAACCTCTGCTCTAAATGATGTGAAACGTGCTCCCCCAAATTTTGGTTTGACATTTTTTATTTTTATTTTTGGGTCAAACATGGCCACTTGACTAGAAGAAAACTCAAAATTAATTAAACCTACAATTCCCAAAAGTTGATATCATGGTAAACTGCGTACGTTCTCTATCCGATCACATTTTCAGGTCACTACCTTCTGGCATCTTCGACCTCGGACAATTTAAAAATTTCAAAAATGGTTTAAAATTATTTTTTATTTTATTATTATTATTATTATTATTATTATTATTATTATTTATTATTATTATTATTATTATTTTTTATTTTTCTATTTATTTTTATTTATTTTTATTTCTCTACAATTTCTGTCTCCGATGTAATACCATTAATCTCAACGCTAAGGAAGCATTTCTAACCATCTCAACGCTAAGGAAGCATTTTGAACCATCTTCAAATGAAAATGATGACGGTTTAAAAAGAATGAAAGATGTAATTAAACTAGAGCTAGAAAAACGCTTTGGTTCTGTGGAAATTAATGACCTTCATACTATTGACACTTACTTAGATCCCCGTTATAAAGGCAAGTTTTTTTTTGCAACAATATAAGAACAAGTTAAATCGTTACTTTTTGTTGCAGTTGAAAAACTTCAATCCGAACAGTCTATTAATTCGCCACTTATTAAAAGGAAAAAACGAAATCTACAGAACCAACACCTTCTACTAGTAAATCAATAACACTAAAACAAATTCATTGGAAGAATTTTTACAGTCCAGTAGGGATGAAGAAACACACACACGTATTACCAAAAGATGTCAACCGTTTTTTAAAATACAAAAGATTGTAGTTGCAAATTGATTTGAAAACTAACACCAAGAAAAACGATTATAGGTTCAAATGATGATCCAATCAGTTGCTGGAAAGTTAAGCAAAATGTCTACCCACGCTTGAGTAAACTTGCAAGGAAATACTTGGCCTGTCTTCCAACTTATGTTCCAAGTTCGAGAGTATTTAGTAATGCTGGGCTCTCAGCAGAAAAATTGAAGTTACTCAAGCCCAACCTTCCTATATTTGAATTTCAATATTAGTGCAAAAAGTATATAATCCATTGTAAAATATCTTTAATTAAGGGCGAAGGGTTGGAGAAAGAGCGTTCGCGGTCGGCTTGGGGATGCATTTGAAAGTTTGGGGTCCCAGTCCCGTTACCCTGGAACAATTTAATTATAGATTGTGGCTAAAACTATTTATAATATATACATATATATATATATATATCTTACTATATATATATATATAATATTATATAATTATATATTATCTATATACCTATATATATATAATCCGCATCCGCGGATATAAATCAAACATCGACATCCACGGATGAAAAAAAGACATCTGCCAATACACATATATATAGTAGATTATATATATATTATATATATTATAATATATTATATATATATATATATAGTATATATATATATATATATATATATATATATATATATTATATATATATATATATATATATATATATATATATAATATATATATATATATATATATATATATATTAGGGTTAAATTTCTAGAACGTGTGTCGCACTACGAAAACGATACTAATCATTTTGGAAAATATACGAATGATTTTTGTGGGCAAAAAAAAAATTTAAAAAATATAATTAAAAAAAAGTAAAAAAATGATTATTTATATAATTTTTCAATTCACACTAAGCGAACAAAAATTAGGCTATGGCAATTTATTTCCTTTTAAATTTGACTTATGTAACTAAAGTTTTTAAAGCATAATTAGGTGAAATTTTGTTTAAAGCCACAGCTCATATCTCAAAAACTACAAAAGCTATACAGGGAAAAGTAATACATTGCTGGAATGCTGGTCAAATTTTGTGCGGGAGAATAAAAAAAAAAAAAAAAAAAAAAAAAAAAATTATATATATATATATATATATATAAATATATATATATATATAATATATATATATATATATATATATATATATATATTATATAATATATATATATATATTATATATATAATATGATATATCATAAACTACAATAGCTACAGCGAAAAGGAATACATTTTTAAATCCTGGTAAAATTTTATATAGGAAAATGTAAAAAAAATAAAAAAATTAAAAAAAAATTTTTTGTTAATAATTATAAGTAATATGATTAGAGAGCCTATTTAGAGACCTTTTATTGGTTACTCGTTAAAATAAATAGACTTTCTATTAAATTTTGCTTTTTTTTTTTTTTTAAAGAATACCCCAAGGGTATACCGCACGATGGCAGGAGGTGGGGTCTCTCGGCCTTTCCCGGGAACTACGGGGTAGGACTAAATTTCCCCCCTCCGGGAGGGTCTCCGGAACCCCGCTCTTTGTATTTGGGTGTCGGAGGTTCCACTGCCCCTCCCCTACGGGGTATGGAAAACGTCCCCCCTTATGTTCCCCGTCGGCTCGAGCCCCCTACATTGCCGTGTAATACCTTTACAAATAATATATATTATATAATACTATATATAGTATATATATATATATAATATATATATATATAATTTATATTTCTATTTTATATTATATATATTAAAATTTATATATATATATATATATATATATATTATATATATATATATTAATATATTTAATATATATATATATATATATATATATATATAAATATATATATATATATATAATATATATATTATATTATATATATAATATTATATACCCCTGCTCCAAAAAAAAAATAGCCAATTATTTATTTTTATTTATTTTAATTTTAAAATTTTTTTTTGGCTCTTGTTGATTATCAGCATCCAGTTAAGTCTTTCGATTTTATTTTAAAATCAACTAAATCGAACACAATGAACAGCAACGCCTCATAGTGTTAAAAGATTGAACTTTTTTTCTAATAAGTTAGATAGCTAGTTATTGAAAATAATGGAAGTGAAATAAATTACTAATATAAATTTAGTTTAATGGAAAGTGAAATAAATTAATAACATAAGTTTAGTGAGGTGAAATTATTAATTATTATAAGTTTAGTTAAGTAAGATTTAAATAATATCTAAAAAAAATTTTAATATTCTTAAAGGTGTGTGTGAAAGCTCACTTATTATAATAGTTTTATTACACAAAATTGTGAAAATTTTTTGTTTTTTAATTGATATTTGTGTAGAGCGACAACTTATCATCGATCCACTATTTCTCAAAAAACTTACAATAGTTTACAGGAAAAAAAGGAAATATATGACATAAATCGAGAAAACATATTATTGCGGAAAAAAAAAAAAAAAAAAAAAAAAAAAAAAAAAAAAATGAAAAAAAATCATATCTCAAAAACTAAAGTAGCTACAGCGAAAAGGAATACATTTTTGGAATCCTTGTAAAATTTTAGTTAGGAAAATGTAAAAAAAAAATATATAAATAAATAAAAAAGTATATATTCTATTTTTTTTTTAGAGCAGGGGACATAAATATATATATATTAATTTTGTAAAGGTATTACACGCAATGTAGGGGGCTCGACCGACGGGGAACACAGGGGGGGACGTTTTCCATACCCCGTAGGGGAGGGGCGGAGGGAACCCCCGCGACACCAAATACCAAAGCGGGGGTTCCGGAGAGCCCTGCCCCGGAGGGGGGGAATTAGTCCTACCCCATAGTTCCCCGGAAGGCCGAGAGACCCCGACTCCTGCCATCGGTGCGGTATACCCTTGGGGTATTCTTTAGTAAAAGAAAAAAAAGCAAAATTTAATAGAAAGTCTATTTATTTTAAACGAAGTAACCAATAGCATGGGTTTAAATAGGCTATCTAAATCACTTATTACTATAATTATTAACAATAATATTTTTAATTTTTTTATTTTTTTACATTTACTATCTAAAAATTTACCAGGATTCCAAAATGTATTCTTTTTCGCTGTAGCTATTGTTGTTTTTGAAGATAGAATATATATTATATATATATATATATAATATATATATATATTATATTAATAATAATATATTAATATATATATATATATATATGATATATTTTACATTTTTCGACCCTAAAAAATTGGACCAGCCATTCCAGCAATGTATCCTTTTCCCTGTGGCTATTGTTGTTTTTTGAGATATTTGGATTGATGATAGTTGTCGCTCTAAACAATTATCATTTAATATATAATATATAATTATATATATATATATATATATATATATATATATATATATATATATATAATATATATATATATATTTTTTAAATAATTATATATATATATAGTATTATATATATATATAATTTATTTCTTGTGACTGTGAAGCTCTATTATTAGAATAAAATGTTCTTTCCAATTTTTTGCTTTTATTTCATACGAGAACTTGTTAATATTAATTAAAAGTAAATTAGGAAAATAACAATAAGGCAAAAATTCGTTATAAAACAAAAAAAGTTCGGATCCATGCAATCGATATGTATATGGAAGTGGATGCGGATAACAGACATGATCCTTTTTTGTTTACATTTTCCTAACTAAAATTTTACAAGATTCAAAATGTATTCCCTTTTCGCTTGTAAGCTATTGTAGTTTTGAGTAGATTATTTTTTTTTTTTTATTTTTTTTATTAGTTTACGCAATTAAATTTTGCCAGGATTCCAACAATGTGTTCCTTTCCCCTGTAGCTATTGTAGTTTTTGAGATATGGATCGATGATAGTTGTGGTTTTATACCAAATATCACCATATATATATTATATATATATATATATATATATATATATATAATATATGTATTTATATCATAAATTATAGATGTTTCCTATGGATATATATATATATATATATATATTTGACTGGAATGCCCTTATGAATACACACTTAAAAGTCACTTTTTAATTTTAAAATAATACATAAAATCGAGTGTTAACACAAAACATCAACACACACAAATTACACATATTTATTTACATATCTAAATTATATTAAATTCCACTAGCTTTCGCCGCCATAGTAACGGCCTCCTCAGGTGGGATGTTGAACAGAAAAGAAGCTCCTGCGTTAAAGAAGAGTCTGAAGTATGAAACAATTTTTCAGTTGGATGGTTGTTGATGATCCAATTTTTATCGATATTCTTGAAGAATTTTGTACTTTTCATCATTAAATTTTGTGTTACGTCTATATTCATTTCACCTGCTATTTTATTAAAGTTATTACTATTTACAATGCAATATGATTCTATCATTTTCCTCTTGTTATTATCTGCGACATTAATGATGGGTTCCATGCTATTATTGATATTGATTTTATGATTAAACGTCGATCTATGATG